>LOEQ01008205.1:30871-41571 GCA_001685075.1 Bramus lutescens
ATATACGTATTTTTTAATGAAGTCTCACTATATGGCCTTTGCTGGCCTGGAACTTGATGGCCTTGAACTCTGGTGCACAGGCTCAAGTATATGGGCCACTCTTGACTGTAGTGTTAAGCAGAGATCAGAGAGACAAGGATGAAAACAGGAGCCAACAGTGGCTATCTGCAATAGTATAAGTAAGGGATGACAAAAAGCCTGGTGTAGCTGACACCAAGTAGGATGAGTCTAGATAGATTATGGAGTTAGAATAAATAAGACTTTTTGAATGATGTAAGATGACGGTAATTCTGAGGTTTCAGGTGAACATATGCTGCTATTTGGAGAAGAAAGCAGGGCAGTTTTTAGGGGTACCTCAAGAATGTAAAACTGGGTAAGTTGAGAAGAATCTGAATTTCCATATAGGGTTGGTTTAGAGACATCAGTTTAGACCTTAGAGGAATAAAGGCTTCTAAAGCTAGGGGTTTAATGACAACTATTAAAAGTCACAGCACTACCTAGGCTCACAGGGAGATAGAGAAGAGCTCTGAGAACTGAGTTGTGGAACATGCCAGCATTTAGAGTCAAGAAGGAAATAATGAGCAAAGAGATCAAGAGAAAACAGTCAGAGGAAACCACAATAGGGTGGCCTAGAAATCCAGTAGAAAAAAATATCAGCTAAAGAGTCAACCGTGTCAGGGATAAAAACAAAGAAAACAATAAAAGAAGTTATCGCCATGTGGAGGGACACTGGATAAATGTGGACAGGAGACATGGGGAGGGAGAGAGCCAGTGGAAGACTGGGAAGAGTGCATGTTATAAAGTGAAAGCTGATGAAATAAGAAACTGTGCCTCTCCACTGTCTTTGCAGAGTGGCACAGTGAAGGCTAGTAAAAACAGCAAACAGCTAGACTGGAACACTAGACAGACTGTCAATGTTTGTTTCCTTGGTATTTAGCATATCCTTATAAACAAGTAAACAGAGGGCCACATAGTGTTCAGGTAGCAGTACAAAAACAACATCCAACATGAAACTAAGAAAGTAGTCCAAGAGTATTCCTCATACAGTCAGTTAAAACAAATAACCAAACAATTAGCAACAAAAGCTGTTTCCACTAATTTTAAGATGAACAAAGCTGAACTAGGAAGATGGCTCAGTACGTACAAGAGCTAGACATGCAAGTATGACAACCCAAGTTTGATTCATTAATTCACATAAAATTCTAGACAGGCAGTGGTGGCATATGCCTTTAATCCTGGTACCTCTTGGCAGGTGGATCTCCATGAGTTCGAGGCCAGCCTGGTCTACAGAGCTAGTTCCAGGATGGGCTCCAAAAATACAGAGAAATACTGTCTTGAAAGGAACAACAAACAAACAAACAAACAAACAAAATCTGGATTCAGTAGCATGTACCACTAATTCCTATAGTCTTTAGCAAGATGGAGGCAGAGATAAGAGAATGACCTGTAGGCTTGTGAGTGACAAAGCCTGGAGTAGGCAGCACAGTAGCAGAAGACTGCTTCAGGGATGTGATCGGAAAGAACCAACTGTGGTTCTTCCATCTTTCAAAAAAGACCTCCACACGTGCCCCCCCACCACACACAAGGAATGTTAAAAAGTGAAGATTTTATGTGTTTAAAAAGTTAACCGTGAATATAGTTTTGGTAGATAAAAGAAACTTTTAAAACTTCCCCAAATTAAGGAAAGAAAGGCACTCAGATACAAACAATACACAGATCATCAAATAGACAAGATAAGAAAAGAAACTTCCCCGAGCATGCCATGGTTTAAAAAGTAACACACAGAACAAAGTAAGTCCATAAAAAACTGCAAAGGGTAAACCCAACTCACATATAACAGAAAAGCATCAGAATAACAGTTGATTGAGCAATAGAAATGTTCAAATCCAGAAGAGTCTGAAAATATTATAAGGTAACATATGCCAACTGAAGACTACTGTACCTAGGAAAATTATCTACCATGGTTGAAAGAGAAAGAAAAAAAGTTTCTACAATCCAACAGGCTAAAATAATTCATGTCAATCAAATCAAACTTAAAGAATATACTGAAAACATTACTTCAGACTGAAGCGAGGGATAGGCACAGCCAAGAGTGTAGAAAATGAAATGAATAAAGCTATAATTACCAAAACCACAAAGTGTTACTAAGAACACAAATAGCCAACAAAACAAAAAGAAATGACAGCAATAAGCATACAGCTTTCAATAGTAACTTCAATTATCAATGGCTCCAACTCTCCAAATTAAAGAAACAGGGTAGCTGAATAGATTAAGAAATAATTAAGGAACATCTTTATGTTGTCTACAAGAAACCCATTTTAGCTCTAAAGATGGGTACCACCTTAAAATGAAAGGACGGTAAAAAAATGGGATCAGGAAACAAGTGCTGTTGCTATCCTAATCTCTGACAAAATAGACTTTAATTTAGTACCATCAGAAGAGTCATAAAAAAGGGTGTTTCATTCTAATCAAGGAAACAATCACACAGACAATAAAATCCTAAACATATGTGCACCAAACATTGCTGCATGCAATTTTGTAAAAAGCATATTACTGGAAGTGAAGAAGGATTAATATCACCAACTCAATAATAATAGTTTAACAGCACTGTCTCTTAATGGATAGATCGTTCTCCACAATAAATAAACTGAGAAAAATCAGAATTCAATGACATCAACATCAAATTGACTTAACAGATTACCTAGAGGATATTCCCTCAAACATCAAAAAATATATTCTTATTCTCAACAGCCAACAGTTGATTGTCTAAAACACACCACATATGGGGCAAATACAAACACAACACTTAGCAAATGGAAAAAAAAAACTGAGATAACTCCATGTATCCTAGCTGACCACAATACAATATAACTTAAAATAGGCAGTAAATAAATCTTTAGTAACTACACAAACTCATGGAGATTAAAATACATTATGGAATGATGACTGGGTCAAAGAAATCACGAAAAAAATGGAAAAAAATACCCTGAAAGTACATGAAAATGAAAACACAAAATACCAAAATCTCTGGAACATTGGAAGCAATCCTAACATGGAGAATTTATATCTCTGAATAACTATATTAAAAAATCAGGAGAACAAATAAGTGAGTCAATGATGCAACAAGAATTTAGAAGAAGAATAAATCAAAGCCAAAACTAGAAGACTGCCATTATGAATTAAGTAAAAAACAAAAAAATAGAAGTCAGAGGAGAATTAAACGAAATAGAAACAAGCAAAACAATACCAAGAATCAATTAAAAAAAAAAGGTTTTGTAAGAGGATAACCAAGATTGAAAAACCCTTGGTTCAACTAATCAAAAAAAAAAAAAAGATCCAGTAACAGAGTCAGAAGTGAACAGGCAAACGCTACAACAAAACCAAAGAAATTCACGATTATAAGAGAATACTTTAAAAACAACAGCAGCAGCAGCAAAAGTACTCTACTAAGTTAGAAAATCTGAAAGAAATGGACTAATCTCCAGATTCATTAAAACTTTCAAAGTTATACAAGAAGAGATAAACAACCTACAAAGATCCACCATAGAAACAAATTGGAAGAAAATAAAACATATTACCATCTCATTAAATGTTGAAAAAGCCTTTGACAAAATCCAGCAACCCTTCATGATAAATGTCTTGGAAAGATCAGGGATACAAAAAAAGAAAAACACACCTAATTAAATGTAGAGAAACTCAAAGCAATTACACTAAAAGGAGGAACAAGACAAGGCTGTCCACTTTCTCCATACCTATTCATTATAGTACTCTGCTGTGGGAACTCCTTCAGCCAATAGCCTTTAAGATACTGGGCCACTTTGGACATGCTCTCATGTACTATAAATGTAGTTATTTTGTCATATTGTATGCATGCATGTTTCTACCTCTGCTTAAGATACTTTGTGTATTGATGCAATTTTAGGAAATATTTATCATACTGTACTATACATTTCTACCTCTGATCAAGATACTTATATACTATTTACATTTTGAGGTCACTGTCCTCATTTGCTGTATATGTGTTTAAAAATGGTTTATTTTTTTAATTTGAAGCATTAGTCTTTAAGCTACATAGATATTAAGAATTATAGGTCAATAGTCATCCATATTTGTCATACTTCTAGTTAGACTAATCAGGCTAATCAGGTTCTTTAGATGCATAGAGATTGTACTGTACTCCCCATAGATAGGTAATCTTCAAATACTTCAAGACATTTTAATATTAGTCTTAGATAGGCTAACTATTGGAACATTTAGCATATATTTCTTGTTTGATGTTGTTCATGCTGATTGTAATTCTAATTTTTATGTTTGTTTTTGCCTCTTCTTTCCCCTGGACAATACTTGATATTTGTTCTTATTGCATACCGTTCTGTATTAGGCTTAGACAAAAGGGGGTGGTGCTTTGGGAACTTCTTTAGTAAATAGCCTTTAAGATACTGGCCAACTTTGAGCATGGTTTCACGTACTGTAAATGCAGACAAAAAGTGTGTGTGTCCCTCTTGGCTACTGGATTCGGTTCCAGTTTCCATTATATGCAGAGGACTGTGGATTGCTACCCTTTCTGTGAGTTTATCCTCAAATGAATAAACCTCTGTTATACTCCATTCCGGGCTATTGTTGAAGGAACTCTTTTGTACGCCAAACAGTACTCCAAGTTCAGCTAGAGCAATACGACAACAAAAGGAGACCAAGGGGATACAAATTGGAAAAGAAGTCAAACTTTTGCTATTTGCAGATGATATGACAGTATACGTAAGTGACCCAAAAATTCTACAAGGGAACTCTACAGCTGATAAACACCTTCAGTAATATGGTGAGATACAAGATTAACAAAAAAAAATCGGTAGCCCTCCTATATGCAAATAATAAATGGGAAAAGAAAAAAAATAAGAGAAACTTCACCCTTTACAAGAGCCACAAATAATATATCATATCTTGGGGTAATGCTAACCAAACAAGTAAAATACTTGTATGTTAAGAACTTTAAGTCATTGAAGAAAGAAACTAAAGAAGGTATCAGGAAATGGAAGGCTCTCTGGCCTTGGTAGATTAACATAGCAAAGCAGCTATTTACTAAAATCAATCTACTGAGTCAACGCAGTCCGCATCAAAATCCCATCACAATTCTTCACAGATCTCAAAAGAACAGCATGAAACTTCACATGGAGAAACAAAAGAGCCAGGATAGCTAAACAATCCTGTACAATAAAGGAATCTCTGGAGGCTGTCACCATCCCTGACTTCAAACTCTACTTTAGAGCTATAATAATAAAAATAGTTGGCATTGGCATTAAACCAGACAGGAGGACCAATGGAACTGACTGGAAGACCCTGATATTAATCCACACACCAAAAAAAACCTGATTTTTTGACAAAGAAGCCAAAACTGTACAATGGGGAGAAAAGCATCTTCAACAAATGGTGCTGGCATAACTGAATGTTGACATGTAAAAGAATACAAATAGATCCATATCTATTACCACGCACAAAACTCAAGTCCAGATGGATCAAAGACCTCAACATAAGTCCATTTACACTAAACCTGATAGAAGAAAGTGGGAAGTAGCCTTGAACACACTGGCACATCTTAAACATAACACAAGTAGCACAGATGCACGAACACTGAGATCAACAGTTAATAAATGGGACCTCCTGAAACTGAACAGCATCTATAAGGCAAAGTGCACAATAAATAAGACAAAACGGCAACCCACATAATGCAAAAAGATATTCATCAACTCTACATCCATCAGAGGGCTGATCTCCAAAATATTAAAGAACTTAAGAAACTAGACATTAAAATACCAAATAATCCAATTTAAAAACAGGGTTCAGATGTAAATAGAGAATTCTCAACAGAAGAAATTTTAAAGGGCCAAGACATTTAAGGAAGGAATTGCTCAACATCCTCAGTCATCAGAGAAATGCAAATCAAAATGACTCTGAGATACCATGTTACGTCTGTCAGAATGACTAAGAGCAAAAGCACTGATCACAATTTATGTTGGAAATGATGGGGAGTAAGGGGAATACTCCTCCACTGCAAGTGAGGGTGCAAATATGTACAACCACTTTGGAAATCAGTATGGCAGTTTCTCAGAAAATTGGGAATTGTTCTACCTCAAGACTCAGCGATAACATTCTTGGGCATATACCCAAAGTATGTTCAACTATATTAATAGCAGCATTATTTGTAATAGGCAGAACCTGGACACAACCTAGATGCCTAGCAACCAAACAATGAATAAATTGGTAAAAAAAAAATGACATCATGAAATTGGCAGGCAAATGAATGGAACTAGAAAAAAAATCATCCTGAGGTAACACAACCCCAGAAGGATATTCACTCACTCATAAGTGGATATTAGGTCTAAAGCAAAGGATAACCAGGCTACCATCCACAGAGCCAGAGAGGCTAGATAACAAGGAGGGCCCTAAGAGAGATACATGGATTGTTCTGGGAAGGGGAAATAGATGAGATCTCCTGGGTAGACTAGTGGTGGTGGTGGGAGTGGGTAGAGGAGTGGGAATGGTGATGGTAACATGAAGGATCAGGATGGTCGAGTTGGCGAAGGGAAGGACAGGGAGAGCAAGGAAAGGGATGTCTTGAAAGAGGGGACCATTATGGGACTAGGGAAAAACCTAGTGCCAGAGAAACTCCCAGGAATCACAAGGATGACCCCAGTTAAGACTCCTAGCAATAGTGAAGAGGGTGCCTGAACTGGCTTCTCCTGCAATCAGATTGGTAACTACCTGAATTATCATTATAGAACCTTCATCCAGTAACTAATGGAAGCAGATGCAGAGATCCACAGCTAAGCATTGGGCCAACTTCCAGGAGTCCAGTTGAAAGGAGGGCAGAGGAATTAATTATATGAACAAAGGGGTGGGGGATCAAGATCATGATGGGGAAACCCACAGAAACAGCTGGCCTGAGCTCATGGGAGCTCACAGGCTCTAGACAGACAGACAGAGAGCCTGTATGAGACCAATGTGGGTGACAGTGTTGTAGGTTGGTCTCTTTGAGGAGCCCCTGGCAGTGGGACCAAGATATATCTCTGGCACATGAGCTGGCTTTTTGGAACCCATTCTCTATGGTGGGATGCCTTCCTCAGCCTTGATGCTGTGGGGGAGGAGCTTGGCCCTGTGTCAAATTGATATTGATAAAAGCCATCTGACAAAAAAACTAACCAACCAACCAAACAAAAACCCTCAGTTCAGATGGAGTTACAGCAGAATTCAACCAGACTTTTTGAGAAGATATACAGGCAATACTCTTTACAATATTTAGAAATGGAAACAGAAGGAGCACTTTCAGACCTCCTTTTATGAAGCTGGCATTACTCTAACACTAAATTCAGGTGAAGACATGAGAAAACTATATACAAGTCTATACATCCAATGAACACATACCCCAAAACCTTTCATACAATACAAACCAGATTCAGTCATACATTAAAAAGATCATCTATCATAATCAAGATGGCTTTATTATAGAGATGGAGGGATGCTTGGATATTCTAAGTCACTAAGTATAATTAATCATATAAAAGGACTTAAAGAAAAAATCACTTGCTCCATTCAACAGATGGAGAAAAGGCCTCAGCATGCATTCATGATAAAAGTCTTAGAGAGAATAGACCTGAAGGGAACATAGCTCAATATGACAAAGGCTCTAGCAAATGGTGCTAGTATGCATACACAGAAGAATCAAACTAGAACCTTACATATCACCTTGCACAGAAATTAATTCTAAATGGATCAAAGACCTAACTGTGACACCTCAAACTGCTAGAATAAAAAATAGCTAGCAACCATAAGGCATAGGTATAGAAAAGAGCTCTTTGAATGGGGCTCAATTTGCTTAGAAATTAAAGCCAACAATTGGACCTCATAAAAACTAAATCAATCAATAGAAGGGAAAAATCACAGTTTACTTTCTTATCTTTAATTTCCAATTTTCCTAATATGTATTTTGTATCTTTGGATCAACAGAGAAACATAGGGGGAAGGTCATTCAAATAAAATAAAGTAACACATATTTTAAATCTTGTAGAGTTCAGAAGTTTCTGAAGCAATGATTTCTGACTTGGATGATCCCAAGGATGTAATGAAATAGCATTTCTAATCTGTAATTTTTATTTTAGAAAATCTGGAGATGATTTTTAACTGAAGAAACTAGTGAATCTAAAGCTTCAAAATCATGTATCACATTAAAACATAGTTACGTAAATATATTTTAATTTGACTACTTTCTTATTATTTTTGACTAAAGTGGTTCCAAAGAGGACACAAAGTTAAATGAGTTGAGAATAGGGTGAAAGGCTTGGGGTATCTGGGAGAGGTAGGGAATATGATCAAACTTACTCTACAGAATTCTCAAAGAATAAAAAAGGGCATGACAAAAAGATTAACCATCATGCATATTAGTAAACAAGAAATTCATTTTTCAAGCTACAATCTCCAAAATGAACATATCTATTTCTTATCACAAAGAACTGTTGACTGTTACATAGGAGCTTCAGCAGTATCACTTAGAGACTTGTGTACTTATAGAAGCTAACACAGAATATGCCAATGGCATGGAGTTAGTGCATTAATTTACTAAGTCAGCTTTGAGGAAAAGGTTAAACAACAGAGTATTGGAAGTTTGACTATTGTAGTTTGAGGTCCCTTTCTGTAGAATATGTGGCAGATAAGCAATGCCTATGCTGTTTCTAATTATTCCAATTATCATGGCACACTATGAAAACTTGATTAATAACACTGAAGATATTGTTGTGGCAATTAGCCATATGGTTGTGGGACTTTATTCTGTCACGATTTAGCCATTAGCATCTACTTATGTTTGTCAGAACAGTGCATCCGTGACAAGCTGAAGTTCCGCTCACCTTGCCGAGTCCCCTGTGAGCAACACTAGAGAACTGTTTATTCCTGGGAGTCTCTTGCCTGGGAACAAATGTCCAATAGCTTATGTGTCGACCCATCAAGCCAAGCATTTTCTGGAAATCCACTTTGTGCCAAACGTGTAAAAACAAAGTGATTGAAGAAAATAATTTGTTTAGTAATAACTGACCATGTATGTTGTCCTATGTATTGACAAATTAATTCAGAGAAATTGACTTTTCATATACTGACATAGAGCTATGTAACAATGATACTATAAAGGATATATATATAAAATGTATATATGGATTATATGTCCCAAATTTACCACCTTAAGTATATATGCATGACATATGTAATTAATTTATTCAAGAGAATTAAGATAATTCAGTTAATTATTGGAGATAATCTTGTTAATTATCAGTGATAATTTTAAGGAAAAACAAAGATGTTGATTATTATCTTAAAATAATGCTAGAAATGTAACAATCAAGAGCCTTGCAAGAGAGAATTTAAGAAAATTAGGAAGCAAACTTACATTTTCAAATGGAATGCTAATGTGAGAAAAGTATTACTTTAAATATTAATAATTTTTTGCAATATAAAGTCTTCAAAGTATTTGCTAGTAGCAGGCAGGTTTCCTGGTAGTTTTCCTAGACTTTGGCAAAGTAGTGAACAGTTCCACTGTTTACAAACCTTCTAGCTTTTCAGAGCTCTCCAGAAAGATGTTCTGTGTGGAAACAACGGAAGGGGAGTAAGGAAGAATCCTGCGCTTTCAGTTCACACTTGTGTCCTCCTCTTACTGGGAGTAGAGCGTGATATAAGGGACCAGGAAGCAATCTGAGAGGTTCAAAACCATAAAAAAGAATAAACAATAATCCTTGGTATAGAATGACAAGATAGATATAGAATGAGTGACACGGGTGGAAATGGGGTGGGCCTCCACGGCCATCACAGGGACAGATGTAGAGCTGGGGTGCGGGACTACAAATTGAAGCTGAGGAGTTGATAATGCAACCATATTAGGACATGTAAGGTTTTACTGGCCAAGATAAATTACCGAGTTAGAGGGAGTAAGCAGGTGAAGAAAATGCATGTGCAGCAAAAAAGAGCTTGTTTAAGAAGCTAACAAAAAATGCTTCATATTTCATGTGAGGAAACTGAGAAAAGGAAGATCAGAATACCTAGAGCAGTGGTCCCCAACCGTCCTAACACTATAGCCCTTTAACACAGTTCCTCGTGTGCTGGTGACCCCAACCATAAATGATTTAAACAGCACCCCTTTAACACAGTTCCTTGTGTCCTGGTGACCCCATCCATAAGTTATTTTTGTTGCTACTTCATAACTGCAATTTTGCTACTGTTATGAATAATATTGTAATATTTTTGGAGACTGAGGTTGGTCAAGGAGGTTATGCATGACTCACAGGTTGAGAACCTATGCCTGGACTTATCGAGTACTATGCCCAGGAGTTCTTAACCACAGTGGTATTAGTAGTAGGAAGAACAATATAATGAAACCTGGAATCAATGGTGGAATGACTTCTACTCTGAAACAGTTTTCCCTACTAACCAAACCCAGTTGTAGCAGGATGTTCTAATCAATAACATTATAATATTCACTTGAGTGCTTACAGTCTTGAGTGCTTTTTTCCATCCATGCTTATTTTGTAGATGAGAAAAGAAATATGTTATTTTGGGTGGCAATGGAGAAAGCAGTGGGGACACATTTCCATTTCAGGTATGCTGTCTCACTGACGTATAGTTTCTTTTTTTTTTTATTAAAAATTTCCACCTCCTCCCCTCCTCCC
>LOEQ01008205.1:41726-54427 GCA_001685075.1 Bramus lutescens
AGACAGAGACCCACATTGGAGCACAGAACCGAGCTCCCAAGGTCCAAATGAGGTACAATGTGAATTCTTAAATCAGTAGAATAGCCTAGGCTGGAGACTGAGACTCCATATTTCCACCACACTTCCATATGATGGAGTGCCGCTGCTCCACACACAACAACTTGAGTTGTAATACATTCAGGAATGCCCTCGAGAAAATTATTTAAATTAATACTGGCTCCAACTCAGCTTTCATAATTTTTCCTGGCAGACCCCTCCCTCCAACAAGTCTCTCTCCACTCTCCACTTTAGATTCATTTCGCTCTCTGTTGCTGTTGGTATCAGAATTAAGTACGTATCCTGTTGCTGTGACCAAAGCATCCTAAGAAAGTGAGAGTTCACTTGGGTTCTTAACTCATGATGGTGGGGAAACTGTGGCAGCAGGAATATGAATAGTGAAGCTGACAACCTTAAGTGTGAATGCTTAGCTTGCGGTCTCCTTTCTTATTCAGTCTGGGAACCTTGCCCCTGCTGTTCACATAAGCCTAATCCAGAAGCTCCATCACAAATACACACTGAGGTGTTCCCATAGGAAATTTGAGTGTCTGTCAAGAGGACAATCAGTATTAACCGTACACTTAAGGTCTACTTTGAATAAACATTTTAAGTCCCAAGGGTTCTTCATTAATCATTATTGAGGGGTGAGTATGTATGTGTTTCCTGGCACTGAACACAAAGTCTTGCATGTGTTCAGTATACCACCATGGATTAAAAGGCAGCTTCTCATTGAGAGTAGATACCTACTTACTCATAGATTCATCACACTGACACCAAAAAGAATGGATCTCTTCATTCTTCATTTGAAGTTAGTATAAAATAACATGCAACTCAGACCAAACACTGGCATTTCTGGATACTATGCACTTGCAGTTGGAAATAATGGACAATTCCAAGCAGAATAATATGGAATCTTCCTGAAAACTGCACAACTATGTTGCATTTCAGAAAATAAAATGATTAAAAGTAAGGGAAAAAACCCTGGGGTTAAAAAGATGACTCAGTTGTAAAGGCACTTGTTTCCAAGCCTGACGAGCCAAGTTGGATACCAGAATTTACATGGTAGGAGGAGAAAACCAACTCCCAAAAGTTACTCTCTCACCACCACGTGTGTGATATATGGATGTATACATGCATGCATGCATACTTGCAAACACAAAACAAATAAATACAAAAGTAGGTAGAAAAAAGTCATGACCAAGTAGAAGTGAAACTGAAAATGGTTCTTTTCTTTGAATTCTATACATACACGGGAGACTCAGTAACTTCCCCACAATGTCTTGTCATTTTGCCTCTATCGGTGTATTGCATTCTTCTGGAAACTTTAATGCATGGCAGAAAGACTTTGTATGAAGCTAGGTTACTGGGCCGCTCTCTATTACTGACTATGAGGGATGCTGGTTCTAGGCTGGAGAATCACTGTGTTGTACCACTCTAAGACATGCTCACACGTGCAGCTTCTACTTAAAGCCACTTCCTATTGCCTTAAATACCTGGGCTTTCATTCAAATGGTATTTCACTATATTTTAAATAATATAGTAACTATTACATTTTATCAAGAATAACACACGTGAAAAAGGCTTACAACATTGCAATATCTGACTGGTATCTTGAAAAACTTTGCAGAGATTAGGGTTCCTAAAAATAAGTGAGGGCAGAGGGATGATCAGCAAAGAATTAGAGGTTCCTAAATGAAAATTATTGTTTGTCCTTTCAGCAAATTCTTACTGCCTTCAGCTGCAGAACGGCTCATTTCTGAGACTTTTTTTTGCCTCACAAGTTAATCACACCAGGATGAGTTAGTTTAGTTCACATGCCTTTAGGAGTAATGATACATTTAAATGATTAAACAATCAGAAAAAAAGTTAATCTTTGTAAGGAAAGCAGTAGCACACAGGCCCACAGTTGATATGAGTATCACAAGTCATTGTAAATAGCATGTTCATTTTAAGTGTGTAAAGAAAGACTTCTGTCATGTCTTGTAAAATAAATTATATTTTATTAGTGCTCAAGTGTTTTATAACTTTAATTTTTTTTTGTTTGAAGGGTAGAGAACTGAGACTGAATAGTACATGTCACTAACAGACTAACAAATGGCTCACTGGACACTTACGGAGCTGAAGCTAACTATACAATTTGTGAGTGTGGGTGGTGGTGTCGATTTTAACTGTTTAACATGCTAAAACTGGTGGCCATTACCACTGATTTTTTTTTTATCACCATCTCACAAACTACATTCAGAAGAAAACTATAGGCTAAAAAAGAAAATATAACTGAAAATGTAGTGCAGTCTGGAGTACTTCCTGAGAAGAGTGACAGAGGAGTAAAGTGACAGCCTGACCACACTGGGACACAAATAACTACCTACCTCACAGTCACCAACAAATAACTACCTACCTCACAGAACAGTCACCTCACTGTCAACAACCAATAACTACCTACCTCAGAGCAACAGTCACCTCACTGTCAACAACAAATAACTACCTACCTCACAGAACAGTCACCTCACTGTCAACAACCAATAACTTCCTACCTCACAGAACAGTCACCTCACTGTCACCAACAGCATGATCCAAAGACTCTTCATTCACATGAAATGTCACTTAGATTACATACTTTTTTTTTTCACTAGAGACATAGGTCACAATTGACTGGCTATGTACTCTATGCAGGGGATGGTTTCTTATATTCTGCATTCGTGTGCTAACACCCCACAGTAATGAGCTATGGATGAAGAAACCTTTATACTAACAAATCATCATTTAATCGAGGTATATACCAACTAGCTTATGATACTTAAAGTTCCTGTCAATAAAAGTTATCACATGACATATGGCTATTAACTATAAAGAATATTTTAAAATTATACTTATTTTTGTATTAAAGGCTTAGGTGTATATTAGACAACCATTTATTAATTTTAATTTTACTTAAAATAAGCTAACAAATAGCATCAATCTATCCTGCTATGAGACAAGAGCGTTCACTTTTAGAGGAAATGATTTGGTGCACTATAAGTTCTTTTCTCACAGATTTGTACCCTGCAGATATATTATAGAACATGGCATACATTAAGCCATCCATATGGAAGGTATGTGCTAATATTTATGCCAAAATGCTTATATTAATATAAACCTAAAATCCTGCTAAAATTGGGAGAACTATTATTTTTAAAATATCACACTAAGTTTCTTTGGCAATTATCAGAGACTCAAAATTGTGTTTCTTTTTACAAAAATGAGGGAGGAAGGCTGTCATGCAAATACTGATTCTTAACTTGAGTTCATAAACAAGGGTGCTATTAAAACTCCTTTGAAGAATAGTTATTAGATTTTACTTTACTATCTAACTATTTTTAGCAGGAAAAGATCCCTTAACAAACATCACCTCTTTACTACAACAAGGGTGAATAAGTACAATAGTGAACTTTTCCACCTCTTTTCCAAAACTCACTTTCTTCCCCTCAAAAGCAAATAAATAAAAAGAAAACAAAACAAACAAAAGAAGCAGCCATCAAGCAAATAAACTCCTGAAACAAACAATACCTGTCCAAATCAAATATAATTATTAGCTTAAAATTCCATGATCTAAACCAATATGCCCAAAGAGAACACACACATAAGCACTTACCTCCATGACCCCAGACACTCTGAAAGAAACAGTGGTTCTTCCCATAATGCTAAGGTAAGAACGGTCATTTGAGATTAATTTCCATAGCTTAAAAAAATGCTAGCACACAGTAGTCATTTTGTGAATATCTATTATCTATATATTCATAGCTTACATATGAATAAGGACCTATATATGAAAACAGGAGATGTTATCAGGGCATTATGCTTCTGTGCCAATAAAAACTTGGTCCTTAGATGCAGTTTTTATTTTCTGCAAATAAAATTTAAGTTTTCATTGAGGTTTCATCCATTAGTGGTATGTGAAATGTTGTAAAAAGGTGATAAAATCTTCTGCAGAGTTTTAAAAAATTAACCATTTTTTGTCTTACAGGGTTGTTTAATTTTGCTTTGTTAAGAGAAGAAAAAGAAGAAAAGAAAGACAGGAAAAAAATTTACATGTTTTCTCTCCAATTCATACCACACTTGACTGCTTTGCTTTCCTTTTATATTCCACTGTACAGACAAGTGAAAATTTTTCCCTAGTACAGGATTTAAACTAAATTATGAGCAACAGAAATGTGTCATAAATCAACTTCACATACTGAACAAAAGATAAACAACAGAAGATTTATATTCTGACAAAAGGAACAGGCTCTAACTGTAACACAAAGCAGACCTACTGTGCTACTGCAGCAGGCTCTCCTTGCCCTTTGACATGCTAACTCAGAACAGTAATTATGGATCCTGTAAGTCGACTTCTGTTTCCAGAACTATGTGTTGTAGTAAAAAATGCCTTTTCATGGAGACAATTACCATTAATCAAAACACTGAGAGCTAATACCACTCAAATCCAACCTACCGCTGTGCCCAGCAATATATCAAACTGTCTGTTGTCAAACACACTAACACACTTAAATGGGCTGTTTTCACTATGAACAAAACTAACAAAAAAAGTGCTAGCTAAGTAATATTACAATTCAAACTGCTATCTCAGTCACCCTTCCTGTCACTGACTTCTAACTCCAGTTACAGCTCTGCACTGTGACTGGGAAATGAAAGACACTTGGCACTGGCAGATGAACATCCCTGCAGAGACTCTGTGTTACAGTGGATTTGGTCAATCTTTGGAAGTTTAGAACAGCAGTCCATTTTACCATGTGATTAATTAACTTCTGTAGGCATTGTAAGCAAAAGTATGAACACAGAAAAGGTTATTCTCATGCTGTAAGGCTCGGAAACAACACACTTGTTTCTACAGCAGTTATACAAGGTCTGTACATCTATTTTCTTAAGCTAGGTTTTCTTCCAGTGTGTGTGTGTGTGTGTGTGTGTGTGTGTGTGTGTGTGTGTNTGTGATTTTGAGGCCAGCCTGGTCTACAATAGCTAGTTCCAGGACAGGAACCAACCTGTGTTCCAAGGTATGCATGTGGAGGTCAAAGGCCAACCTTGTGGTTGAGAATCCCAGGGATAGAACTCTGGGTGGCAGGCTGGCTGTTAACTGCCTTTCTCTACTATGTTGCTGGCCCAATTTACTTCCAAAACAAAAACAAAAACAAAAACCTCTTTAATTCTCTAAGTTCAGTCTTAGAGAAAAGGTCAGAAGAATTGGCTTTGGAAGCATATGTATCAGACACTGACTTCTACATATTTTGGTGTGCTGCTCCCTACACAAAGCCATTGGATTGGCATGAAGACGTCTTCCACAACTGCTCGCAAAGACCACTGGTGTTTACTCACATGCCTTCTACTTCATTTTTTCTTTCACTGAACCTTAAGTATTTTTGTATTCCATTTCCCAAAGGGGGAGCTTTTACAAATCCAAAGTCTCTGACAACAATTCCTACTGAGAGGAGATATCAGAGTATTTTATAAATACAAAGGGGCTGAAAGCCAAGTAGTGTAACAAGGCGTTTCTCAGCAGCAAAGTCTATTACTTATGAGCTTTGGAAGCCAAGATTCACCAAATGGAATTAAATTTTTGTTTATAATGGTCTCGTTACTGCTAATTTCACTTTGCTATGCTGCCTCCCTATTACTACAAAATGGCCTTACGCATTTATTGTTAGATAATGCATATCAATGGTGCCTTTATGTGTATAAAGTATCATAATTAAAGTTACAAAATATATTCATAATACACAGAAAAGGACATGACATGAAGTAGTTGAGTCAAGAGTACATACATAGCAAAATATCTAGAGTCAGGTGATTTCTTCAGGTTTACACAATAAAAGACAGTTCAAATTTAGTGTAAAAGGACAGAAAGATGCTACACAGCCCACTATATTTCTCCTGTTAGTGATACCCACAATTTGTGCAAATATAAGCAGGAAAAATGTCTGAAGTCCACTCTGAGCCAATGCACTGTTATTTATTTCAGCAATTTCTGCATTTACAAATCTCTTTTAATGGAATTTATCACTGCTGTTTTTTGTCATCATTCCTTTCCCCCTTCTCATTCAGGCATAAACCCCTATCTGCTTTACACCTTCCTTTAAATGCTTAATACAAATAACCACAGGAGAATCTCTTCTCCCCTTGAAAAACTGCAAATAAAGATGTCAGCTACTGAGTATATTTGTGGCGTCTCCAGCAGCTGCTGTTAAATACCAGCTGGTCTAGCTGATTAAAATTACCTCCGAGTTGGTATTATAAAGATGCCTGGGCAGCGTTGCTGTATTAATGGATTATTGAGTGAGCGATGAAAACCTTGGCCAGCTGATGCATTTTATTACAGATAGGCTTTATGATGTGTAATCACTGTAATTTTTACAACTGGAGGAAATATGAAAAAGGAGTAAACAAAAATCCCCATAGAAACTGCCCTAACTAGATTATTCTTACCAGTCTGTTTCCTAGAAGGAATCAAAGTACATATTACTGGGTGTAAACATACAGGTATGAACTTACATACACACACTTTATGCATCCATCTATGGGGAGATATAGACAAGCAGAGAATGTTCACAGACAAATACACTGTGCATATAATTTATGTCAACAGATATTTATTGTCTGCCAAACCACCCAATTGGCTACAATGGGCTCATATGACCTAAGATACTTTTCAATGATTCACCAGCTGGGCAATAGCTGGAACTCCAAATCTAGCCAACAGAACTGTGGTTGGCAGTGTGAGAGATGGGATCATTTAACTCTTCTTGCCATTTCCGTTATTTCATGTCTTATAAAAGCCAGCATGCTTTTCGTTTTTTTGTTTGTCAATACAACTCTACCAAATTGTCACCCAAATCCTCTTTCACCTTATATTAAATAGAAGGTACAGTGGCTTACCCGTTCAGCTCTATTTGTGAATAAGATAGCGAGCAGCAAAAAATGCAATCACTTTCCACAGCCTTCCAAATCTATTCTTCTATTTTTGCCACTTGCAGGGCTACAGGGTTTTCCCAGTTGTTTTTAAGAATGAAGAGTGACCCTCAGGAGGCTGTGGCCAATTAAAATAGCTCGAGTAGAAAATAAACATCACTCAAGTGTGATACCGGGTGAATGAGAGACTTCTAGGAAAAGTGGCCACCTCAGGTGGCCTTAGGTGATTCATAAGTTTTCCTTAAATTAAGAATAGAATATTTACCAGTAAATAATATTCAGTTAATTGTTTTTGGTTTCCTGTAAAACAATGAAAATCAACTTTCATCATAGCTAGATTTATATATGACATGCGACTCCAAAGTTACGTTTCTTTCTTTCAATAAAGGCACTGAGATATTTACAATATTAACTCATTTTTTTGCAAGAATCACCCATCATATAATAACGATTTTATGATGCTCCTATAAATTGCTAGAGTGCTGTATTTTCACCGTGAGTCTTATTCTAGTAAGGTACTAACACTTCTAATTAGAGTCAAATGTAGTCAACGAACATTGTGATAAATAAGATTATGTATTGTATATATGTATATATAGATGTATGTATATTCTTTGATTATTTGATTAGACAAGTATGAAACAGGTTCTAATATTAGCAATGACAACTCCAGAAAGGGAATTCCAAAGGTATTTTGAGGAATAACAGTTGATTAAAAAATGTTATTTTAAAATGATAAAATGGTTTGTTTTAAAAGGTACATGATTACTTTCAATATTCATTTTATTGCAATATTTATTTCAATATTTATTCATAATTATTTAAAATTGTTACTAGGAACAATCTAGTATTATATCTTATTTTCACAGGTGTGCAAGCTGACAATTAAAAGAGAAGTTATTTATGATCTTTCCAACTTTCTCTTGCATAAAGAAAACTCATGTGTAAAGTCTCTGAGCTCTCAAATTACACAGGCGGCCCTGAGCCTTCTAGAGAGGCTGTTATGAGTAATGGTATTTCTCTTAGTACCCAACTGATCTTACGTACAGCGTTTGATGTCAGTAGGCACTTATGTGTTTGTTTAATGAATACTAATTGCAATGTCTAAATTTAACATTAAAAACACTGAATTGGAAGAAAGTTACCAAACTAAGAAAAACTGAAATAACAAATCACTTATTTTATTTAACATGAGATCTTATAAATCAAAAAACATTTAAGTGAAGAGACAAACTTCTGACTAACCAGAATGCAGAAGAAGAAGCCAGGCACCTATGAGTCAACAGCTGGCTTGGACTGGTCAGGTAGCTGTGGGGACACTGGTTCTGAAGTGTTCATTTAGGCAGGGTGTATTAGACTAGTCTCCAATTGTTTTAGCATTTAATTCAAGAAACTAGATTATGGGAAGCCAAGGAACTATGGGTATAGAGTTGCTGTAGGTAAATAAGTTAAGTCTTCTTCCTTGAAAGGTCTTGAAGAGGTTTTAAGGCGGGAGGAAGGAGAGTTACTGTCATATGATATGTGATCACTTACCATTTAGATGACTGACTAAAATACATGATGAGCAAACTTTGAAACATTCTCAAATGGGACTGCATGCACTAGACATGCACAAGATCAAGCCAGGCAAAATGACAACATGGATGAGGGAGGGCTCATAAAGTTCTACCATTAGATGAAGAGCTATTGGCAACTGCTGGCTGCCAGGAGAATGAAACTTTGTTTTAAGGACATAGCATCAGAGAGGCTACACCCATGCCCATGCAGGCAATACTAGAATAAGTAGACTCAGTAAGTTTTAATAATACAAAAAAACCAAACCAAAACAACAACAACAAAACACTGAAGTGTGAGGGAAACACGGTAGAAGGAATAAGAAGTAATTCAAAGGGGATGGATTTAGTTAAGATATTATATGCAACTATAAAATTTCAAATAATAAAAAATTGTAAAAGAAAGAAACATGACTTAGATTTTTTTTTAAATACTGGTGTGATCTCAATGTCTTAGAAGAGTCAACCTATCCTGTCCCGCAAGGCAAAGAACAACAACAAAACAAAAAAAACCAAACCAAAAAAAAAATTCTCTGGAAACTTTAACGTGCAGGTATATTTTGAAGTATTGAGTTAGAGGTCCCATAATTAGTTTTACACATATTAAGTATAGTAGCTACAAATAAGAAACCAAGAGTAAAAATTTCTGACTGATAAGAGGCCTATCAAGCATATACAATGTGCTCAGAAACCTAGGTGACAGAAGCTTGATTAATTACCAAGTACACTTAAAGATGGAGCATGCCATCATATACAGATTACCACATGGCAAAAGAAAAAGCAGTCATGGGTAGACTGAATTTGCCACTGGATGACCACGTTATGAAAAAAGTAGATTACACAGAGATAGATACATGGATTAAAGAAGCCAGAGAAGAAAAATCAAGCTAAATATGAGAAATTAATTAATTTATTTCTGGGAATTTTTTCTTCATGAATTTCCTATCAAATCCTAAAATCTATCCTCCAATTCTTAAAAACTATGCTTTCTCTTTGAGGGTAAAATTTACTTCCCTTCTAATCTAAATACATTCTGCAAAGCTTATGTGCTCAAAGGGACCAAACTAGTACCTCTGAATGTGGTGACAGTTGTGTGGCTTGGGCACTAGGTGGGGCCACTTGACAGCTGGAGCAGAATTTATACCCAGGGTATAAACTAGCTTTTTGTAGCCTATTCCCTATGGAGGAATACCTTGCTCAGCCTAGATACAGGAGAGGGTCTTATCCTACCCCAAGTGATGTGACAGACTTCCTGGACTCACAATGAAAGACCTCACCCTCTCTGAGGAGTGGACTGCGGGGAGAGGTGGTGGCTTAGGGGGAAGGCAGAGGGAGCCAGAAGAGGGGTAGAAGAGGTAACTGGGATAGATATGTAAAATGAGAAAAGATTGTTTTAAAAATAATTAATTAATTTTAAAAAGTCCATTCTAACTTCAATATCAACTGTTCAGTCCTGAAATCTTATTAGATACAACGACACAAAAGTGAACTCAGCAAATTATACTCATGTGTATGTGTGTGTGCGTGCGCGCGTATGTGCACACACATGTGCATAAAACAGTAACAATTAAAGAGGATGAATTTGAGAGTGAGTGAGTGGGGCATCAAGGAAATGGGAGAAGGGGAAAATAATGTAATTACATTTTAAATAAAACTTTCAAATGAAAAAATAAAATGACAATGTTTCTCATCATATATGCAACTTTATCCTGTTTCAGAACTGTAGAGAATATATTCAGGTAAACTAAGGGCAGTCATATTATTGTACCTTTTGTGAATAAATTTACAGTACTGAAACTGGTAATGTACATGTTGTACTATACAAAGTGTTCTAATTAGTAAAATGCATAATTAAAATTATATGCATACCAAAATAAAGCCTTCCATACTCCTCTTAGTTTCCATAAAAGAGAGTAACATGAAGGAGTCACAGATGTCAGCAGGTTATGGAAGGCAAAAAGCCCAAATTCAAAGGATAATACAAAGTTTCAGATCTTAAAAGCGCATTTTTACTTAGAAAGATGTGAATGGTACTTTTTATAATAGACTTCTGCACAGCATGGCTAACCTGGTCTTAGACTTACTACCAATATACACTCAGACTGCAGGTAAAGTTTATTTTTCATTGAAGGCTGGTACTTGCCTTGGACAAGAAGCCCAATGCTATGGACTATTATTTTAGATGTGCGTGTGCTGTTGTATAGCATATGCAGAGTATCTTTGCCTTTCTATTCCTCACTTTTGTAATGGCTCAGCCTTAGAGCTCTCTAGTAGGACCCTATCAAACCGGGTTCTGGGAAGAAGCTCATTTAGTGAAGCTGAACGGGTGGGGCTCATGATCTATTTCCATGCATGGTGGTTTCTGGTATCTCGGTTTACCACCACAATCAATCTTATTCAGACTTGAGTGTTAATGTAAGCTCAAGCCTGGTTAAGTTCCTTGGTAGCTATTTGATGTAAATAAGCCTTCTTTTTCTTTTCTTTTTTTATATCTGGAAATATAATGTGTTGTGAAGATAAACAAAGGAAATATTAATTCTGCATCATTACTTCAAACATTCATTATTCTTCATTGTAAATTTTGGTGTTTTTTTATACTAAAGGAGAAAAAGCTTTATGAAAGGTTTATGAAAGAAATAATTGTGGGGTAAGAATCAGTGGCTTATGAAAACAAGATAAAATTGGATTGTCACTATCTAATTCCATCATATATATCTTATGCTTGATGTGGGCTACAAAGTTGACTGAAATGAAAAAAAAACACATTTTAATGAATAACTGAGCATATGAAATGATTTACTTCAATAATTAAGGAACACAATTTTTAAGTTAATAATTACAGTGACTTCTGAAGAGTAAGAATTACATTTTTAACCATATGCTCATATGTTAAGTACAGGCATAAAGAAACTGAGTACTCATAAATTATGACACTATGATATGTGAAGAAGCTGTGTATTACAAGTATTGCAATATTATATTATAAAATTAAGCAGACTTACCAATAATCAAAATCTCACCTCAACAAATTTAACTAAAAAGATCTGCTAAACCTGAGAAGAAATAAGGCTCTGAAAGGTAGAAAATTCATCTCAGAAGTACTGGAAATTCCAAGTCAATAATTTAAGAGTGCTGAAGCCCAAGAATATTATGAGAGCTCCCCTCAAAAGTGATATTAAATGTATATCCTGTAGGTCCTTAATATGTATTCATTTATGTCAAAATGCCAACTATAATAAAAACTTTAGGTTATAACAAAAGATTACTAAGGCATAGAAAAACATTTCAGAGCCAGGCTGTAGTGGCTCATCCTTTAATCCCAGGACGTGGGAGGCAGATAGGCAGCAGGATCTCTGTGAGTTCAAGGCCAGCCTGGTCTAAAAGAGCTAGTTGCAGGACAGGTGCACCAAAACTACAGAGAAACAAACAAACAACAACGATAAACAAAAAATAAGAAAAAAGAGAGAAAAATAGTTCAGGAAAATTTCAATTTTTTTTTCAGTTTAAGTGAATATTGTGATAGAAGTAAGAAACCAGAGTGGCAAGTGATTATATGAATCAGCAGTGATTACAAATCTGCTGGACTCAGAACAAACTATGGCATCAGAGACAAAACTCAAACACATTTCATGATTTTCTGTAATGAGAACCAAGTTATAAAATAATATATTATTCATAAAACAGATATAAAAATATACCACAAAATCAACATAAAAAAAACCATGGAAGGCACCAATAATGAAGTCATTGTTTTACGATGGATTAGTATGCAATGAGAGCTATCACAAATTTTTTTGTTTTGAAAAAAAAAATCCCAGTTATCAACCAGTAATTGTGAAACAAAAGACTTAATATGCTAATTATTTGAATGATTTCATTTTGAGTAGGAGAAGAATAATCATTCTTAAAGTTACTAGAAAACATGGTGGGTCTGCGAGGTCCCTGGCCAGCAAAGGGCCCTGATCCAGTATCAGAAGATTCCATCGGAGGGGTGGTTGTGTTCCTGACCAGGCGAAGAAGCCCCGGAAAAGGAAGCACAGACATTCCTCAACCCCCTAATCTTTCTGGTCATTCTGCAGGGGCTTCTCTCCAAGGCTACTGCCTCTCTCTTCCTATCCAATCCCAGCTTGCGCCCAGGCACCCCTTCCCTTCTTCGGGGCCATAAGATCCCCC
>LOEQ01008206.1:0-15919 GCA_001685075.1 Bramus lutescens
TGCTGGCCAGGGGACCTCGCAGACAAAGGGTCTGCCTTGCTGCCAGCAGGCTATCTGACTAAAGTTTTTAAAGGTCACGTGACTGCACCTGCGCAAGGCGAAAAGGGTGTGCCAGATCTGTGGGCATGAGACCCAAAGTAATGAGGTGCTGGGGTCTACAGTGTGCAGGATCATTTTACACATGGAGGAAAAAGAAGAGAATCCTCAACAACCTAGACCTGGATTGAAATCAGCAAAGTTCTCTGCCAAGCAAAGGTGACCTGATCAGACTACTAGAAGGAAAATCAAACACAGACTTAGGAAAAGAGAATACAGGGCCTCAGAGGATCGGCCCAGGGTTTTCTTTGTTGACAATGTGTGATATATATATATACATATAAAAGGTCATGCATGCTAAAGAAACAGATAATATGTCAAAAATGAAGAGAAACAACATAAGAATCTTATAAGTTAGTCAAACATGGGTGCTTTGGCTCTCAAGCTAAGTGATGATTCTAAAAACAATAGGAAAGATTCAATTTGTCCATTTTCTCTACTTTCAAGTCAGGCTGAGGAACCATAATGATCATTTATATATATATTATAGCTAAAAATCTCTCAGAATCCCTGATTAATATACTCAAACACCAACGTAAGTAAGGTTATCAAAAGCATGAAAAAAAAATAAAATTACTGACATCAAGGCATGCCTATGTGGATTTGATATCAGATTTAGAAAGAGTCTTGTTCCTTTTCATTTTTACCAAAGTAAAAAAAATATTAAGATAAGAAAACATTAACATACAGAAACAGAGAAATATGCACACAGCAGTGAATTAGCCTAGTACATGTTCAACCAAAATCATGGAAGGAAGAAGCAAAGTTGTGCTAGAAACAGGGAGAGTGAGGAGTTGAGTGTGGCTGAAGTACGTAATAGCTGCATGAACATGTCTTATGATGCCCATCACTAAGAGCAATGATCATGTGCCAGCTAGTGATGTAGGAGGATCATCTGTCTATGTGTTACTTTCATTGGTTAATAAAGAAACTGCCTTGGCCCTTTNATATAATGGGCCAGGCAGTGCTTAAATAAATACAATTTGTGTGTTGTTATTTCTTGGTTAAAGCTAGCCGGGTGGGACGAAAAACAGGCCCACTCCCCTTTCACTACAAGCTAGAAAAAAAAAAGAAAAAGGAAAAAGCAAGTCTGAGAATTAGTGATAAAACCAGGAAGCCCACCAAGCAACGAATTAAAAAAAACCCTCTGAGTCCAATGTAAAGCGATGGAAAAGGCAGCCAGGCTGACATGCATTGTGACAATGACGGACAGAAAAAGAAGTCTTCAAAGGACTCAGAGATGGTTTCTTTCTAGCCACGAAGAGTGCCCTGTATAACATGAAGACATTCTCCAGATACAACTGCAAGCTGGGCAAATGCATTTCAAGAAAAGTTCATAGACACTGGAGTACAGCCCCCACACACAGGAAGTGGGCGCTATGATATTAAGAAGAAAGAAGTTGAAGATTCCAACAGAGATCTGAAATGCCCAAGAGACTAGCTGAATTTTGGCATTGATAGTCTCACTATCTGAGACTGAGAATTCAGTAGAGGGTTCAGGACAGATGGCTCACTGGGTAAAAGTACTCCCTGCACAGCATGAAGACCTGAGTTCAAATCCCAAGCATCCACATAAGAAACTGGGTTTGGCTCTGTTGAGCAAAGTATTTACTTTAATGGTGTTGGTCTGGTGCTATGCTGGCTGAGGTATGCTTGTAATATAACATGTACTTAACATATATAAACAAGTGGTTAGATTCAACTAAATGCCTAGCAATTTAAATGTAAATGGATTAAATTCCCCAGGTGCTGCAAAGCGAGGATAAAATAAGAAAACCTGATTAATATAGTCACCATTAATTAATAATGGTGTTTTTGGTCTTCTGTTTACTTAGGCCAATTAAGTCTTCCTTTAGTGAGATATTTTATTTGAAACTTTTTGCAGCATTAAATTTGCTTAATTTTCTGCAATAAATTACCTATAAACAAATCAGCAAATTTAATAGTTGTATGTTGAATAAATACTATTCTTATATTAAAATACTTCTATTTCTAGTGAAGTTTATATATAATTAAGATCTGTTTAAGTTAATGCCTTTTGATAGATCTTTAGAGATAATTACTAGACAGGAATACATGTTTCATAGCTCTATACTTATTTCCTACTAAATAGAGCAAGTGGGGTTTCCTACAGTAACAGAAGTCTAAATTGCTTCAAAACTCAGTTCTGGCCTCTGAGTACTCTGAACTCAGTTTCTGTGGCTCCCAACTTCTACCCTTCTTTTCACCATTCTTCTGGGATAGCCGAAGAGAAGCTAAGAGTGTGCTTTCTCTGTAAGTGCCAAGTAGACTCATCATCAAAATATCATCATGGAAAAATTTTGGTACTCAAAAACACTTTTATAAGTTTTAGGCTGCCCAGATCTTTCTTTCTCCTGGCTGACAACTCTCTGCTAGTACAATCTATGAAACTTGTTGGTGGCCAAATAATTTCATGTGCTGGTAGCTGTTTGTAAAATTCTTTCTAAGCCACGCCTCTCCCCCTAAGAGAACTTTTGAACCCACTGGCTCCCTGAATGGGCTGCACACATATGATCTTTGTCTTGAACAAAGAGAGCTGGTAGCCTTACAATTGCACCATGTTATGTAGGTCCTTTTAAAGCACCAGGAAGTAAGTGGGGAGTTCTGAATCATGCTTAAAATTTCATCCTGACATTGAGATCAAGTCTAACTTTTATTCCTCGAGAATTTCTCAACACTTTTCACTTTGCTTGAAGTACTAAGGCCTGAACCCTGGGCTTTGTGTGTGCCAGGAAAGGACTCTACCAATGAGCTTCATGCACAGTCCCTGAAATGATGAGACAGAGTCGCTATGTAGATCAAGCTTGCTTCACTTGGGGTCCTCTTGCCTCAGTTCCTCAAATTCTGTGATTACAGGAGGGCACTACCATATTCATCTCATAATTATATCTTTCAGCCCTGCCCTGCCAGGAGGGCTAGAAACAGATATTTATATCTGCTACTTTTTTAAAACCACAATTTCATTTCAGTTTACTCTTATAGTACATTAAGAAAGAGAGATTTAAAATCAAATCCAGCCAGATATCCTAGCAACGTCCTTGCTTTGAAATCTCTTTCCTAAGTCCTAGATTAATTAGATTGAAGAGTTGACTTCTGTGCCATCATAGATGATATTCTGATGATATATCACATAAATACATAACACAGGCCACAATTTTTCTCAGCCTCCAATAACTTTTTCTTATCACTCATTATGTGCCTTTTCAACCAATGACTCAATGTAGCCAAGTCATAACCCTCCTACCTCTCTGCTCTGATGTGATGCAGACCAATACCCTTGCTCACCCAGTAACCGAATCTTGAAATTCCACATCTGGAGCACAGGCTATAAATATCTAGCCAGGATAAATTACCTAGTCTTGGGCTTTCTGTCATAACAGTAGGGAATAGACTCAGAGACAGGACAATTACCTATATAATATACCCCAAACAATAATAAAAGCCAACTATTTCTAGGAAGCTTGCTTGATTTCACGGTCCCCATACTTCCTTGTCTTCCAAAATGACTGTGTGTGTTAGTTTTCGACTTTACAGGCAATCCTCTGGGAGCACCCGTGAGGAATTATCATGGTTAGGTTGATTGCTGTGGGAAGACTCCCCTTGACTGCGGGTGAGATTATTCCTAAGCAGGAATCCTGGACTGTATTAGGTGGAGAAAGTGAACCGAGCGCTAGCATTTATCTTCTTCTGCTTGCTGACGGGATGCAAGCAGCCGCCTGAAGTGCCTGATGCCATACTGGACTATGTACTGAGACTGTGAGCAAAGAGAAGCCCTTTCTCCCTTAAGTTGTTTTTGTCAGAAAGTTTTACTACAACCACAGGAAGGTAACTGAATGGAAAACCACCATAATGCTAGCTAAGATGAAGACTGTCACAGAGATCCCTCCGCTAACAAAGCGGCTGATTATAGAGCGGGTGTCACGATGTTCATCCCCACATGTGTGTCTGTCTTTCTGTGAGTTGAATTTCTTTTTAATTCATTAGGCTCTTGCACGCAGGAAGGATGGCTCAGACTGTGTCATAACTAATATCTTGAGATGTAACTATCTCTTTATGATTTATGCATTAGAATATCAAAAAAGGACAAAAATCTGTTTCCTCATAGCCATTTATCCGTTTTCCTCTACACCTTATTTTCTTTCTCCACGTTTCTTTTGCATATAATGAAGAAGCTCTAAGAATTTCATCACCCACCCTCTGTTTGGATATTGCATCAATGGTGACTTCCTCCTCCATGAACTAGTTTAACTTAAGAGAGTTAAAATTATTAGAGAAAATACTTATTGGCTTATTAAACTGTTTCCCCTATATGTCTCTACCTAGCTGCAGCTTATGAAACTAAAAGCATAAAAAGGAGTTCAATAAATTTTTCTCAAATAGTAGGAAGATATTAATCTTTTCTAACTCAAAATTAAATCACTGATCCAATGATTCCTAGAATATTATGAATTACAGATTTCCATCAACTTGGTGACCTGTCCCTTGGATTGCCAGAATCTTTGTTGTGTGAAAGAAGAACTGACTGGAATATAACCTAGAATAATTTTTATACTACATATGCAAGCATTGGTAGCTTCTTTTCAACTGATGTATGTCAAACCATAAAAGAGAACTTACTATTTCAGAAAATCTTACTCCTGCCTCTTTCTCGGGGCTGAATTATTGCATTAATGAATCCACTATATTCTGCTGAAGAACTGATTTTTGAATTTTTACTGAGACACCAGGGTCCATTCTGAATACTTTTATGAACTGTGTCCTGGAGTCTCCCCTTTCATCTTAGAGATGCAAAAGAGATTAAAGGTGAGCTGTGGGCATCTGTGGCTCATTGTGATAAATTTATTCATTCAGAGAGCACAATGATTGCTTAAGATTAAGTCAAGACGCATATCTGTCGGTTTATGTTTCCCAGTGTGTTTGTGAAATCCCCAAACTGATCTGAACCCCAGATAAACTAAGTTCTTGGTATCTCTTGTAGATATACAGACAGCAAACAAGCTAACTTCAACCGTTCTTTGGAACATCAGCTCAGATGTTCTTTTACTCATGGAGCTAAAAATAACAACAAAAAGGTCTTTTTGCTTGAAAACCCTAAAGCTGGAAATGAATGCTAAACTCCCACTCTCCCTTCAATAGGCATATTCTAGTGATCAATGTTAGACAATTTTGCTATTTAAAAGCCTATTTGTTTTCCTTGTTCCCTATGGCAAGTAGGTCAAAGTGGAGATGTTCTAACATGATTATACTGATAAGGAAACCTCTGTGTAAATGGATAACCACGTTAGGCAAATGGAAGTTATTATCGTATTTCCCAGCATTTTGGAAGACTCTGCAGCAACGTTTATCTCAGACTTGAAGGTTTTAGCATAAGTGATATTTTATGCTATTTGATCCTAGGTTTCTGGGGATTCTGTCATTGGACTTGGAAGACCATTCTAAAACATGTTAAAAGAATCGGAGTCCTTAAGGAATTGGGTTCATTGGCCACTGAGCCTGCTCAGAAAGTAAAAGAACTTGCTGTGTGAGTCTGACAGCCTATTTGATGCCCCTTCTCTCATAACCCAGGTAATAGTAGAGAGAACAGAGTGCATGAACGTTGTCCTCCCAACTCCATACATGGGCCATGTGCATGTGCAGATATATCAAACATAAGACAATAATGTAACAGTTTTTCAAAAGATTCCTTTGGGAATTACATTAAAGCATAGCTCTTTGGACCCTCAGCATGCCTGAGTAAGCAGATCTGGGAAGGGCTGAATAAAGAGAATTTCTAATAAGTTCTCATGTGATGCAGATGCTTATAGGTAGGTGGCTATGACTGATTAGTCACCTACAAAGCTCAGACTTGAGAGCACACCATCACTCAAAAATGTCCCATACATTTAAATATTTTGAACAGTCTCATAATATTACAATGTTGTGCTGTCAAATTCCTCTGATTTGGGGATAGAGGGAGTCTTTTGCAAACCTCATCTTGGGCAATTAAGACTAATTAACTCTGATGAGAAAATACAATGGCACTGTTAATTGGCAGCAGGCTATAGATGTAACCCAGATGGTCCCAATTGTTAGAGATTTCCCCTTTTAGCCAGTATTTGCCTCTTTGGGACATTTTTGAACCCCCAAAAGCATTTTACATCGAGGAAAAATTGTGTTTGAAATTTATGTTTTTATTTTAATTTATAATATATTTCCTTCTTTGGATGTTTATCATAGGATCCATTTTCAAGTTTCTGTTCTTGATAGAGGCATACTGGTAAGGGTTGTTTTTTAAAGGTATTATTCAGGCAGTGGACTGGTGTTGAACCCCGTGTGCCTGTGTTTGGGTTCACATGATCTTGTTCCCTTTTTTTCTGATGTTCACTACACCCTGACCAGCTAGGTGCAGTTAAGACAGGCCTTACTTATGGCCACCAAGTACTATTTATGTGATGGTCATACATGCTTTATTTTTTTTAGAAGAGAGTTTTTTTTATCATTTTGTTATTATTGTGTGTATTGTATGTGTATAAGCACACAAATGCAATGTGGCAAATGTTTAGAAATCAAAAGACAACTTCGTGTAATTGGTTCTTCCCTTTAACCTTTGTTTGGGTTCTGAGAATCGAACTTAGTTGTGAGGCAGGCTCAGAAGCATCTTTACTGACTGAGCCATCTCATTGGTCCCTTTTCTTTTTAACCTTATAGCCTTTACCACTTCATTTCCAGTTCCAGATGCATAGATATACAGACTCGCAGTGCCCATGGCACTTTCTGGAAGAGTGTAATAGTGGTCTTAGAGTTGAATTTTTGTCACAGATCCAGGTAGTAACTTCTAGCCAATGAGAAATACATTTTTCTCTCCCTAACCTGCTCACCTATCACCCACCCCACCTACCATACCATATATCTGGGATTGTTTAGAAACTGAATCTAGAGTCCTAACCAGAACTTTGTCTTAGAATCCAAAGCCAAGTTCCAACCAGAAATTCAGAAAGGAAATCTTAGAGTCAATCTATCAGATGACCTGCCTTTCAACTATCCACACCCATTGCTGGTCCTTGGGATGTTACAGATCCCCAGTTAGAGATGCCCTAAGCCAGTATCCTCCCTATCTATCTGAATGCCTATCAGTCACCCTATCTTCCAGGCCAACTGGGGACCAGTTGGAATCTGAATCCTATAATTCAGAGTGGCCCCAAGACTGACAATTCATCATCATTCAGCTTGTCACAGCCTAACATATTAGGGTAATCACAAACAAAGACCTGAACATCCACCAAATAAAAGTGAGACCAGATATACACACCAAGAAACATGACAAACCTTGAGAGATACATGTTTTCATAACTATTTTTTATTAGTCTGGGTAGGGTCTTTGAGGGTAGGCCAGGCTTTTCTTTCCCCAGGACCCCTAGATTATTTTACTTTACTATGCTTCCGTAGCTCCTACTGGTTGGAAAACTTCCATATGAGACTGGAAAATGTGTGTGACTGGAAAGAAAGAAAGGGGAAGATGGATTGAAAAACTGATGGACTAGGTGACCTTGTCTCCTATACTGGCTCAGAAGCCCAAGGAAGCAGCCCTTCCTGTTCTCTTTGATATCACATCTTTAGATTGTGGTGCTGCTTTGTTTATGGTGTGGCAAGAGATATGACACTAAATTTCCAACGGATTCTCTTGTTGCCTAAGCTCTGACTCAATGTTGAATAAAAAGGAAACAAGTAGAATCTGAGAAATCTGTCCTTTGATTCTGATTTCATATATTCAGTTGATTTAGAGGTGTGTGTGTGTGTGTGTGTGTGTGTGTGTGTTTGTACTTGTTGAAATGCATACCAATAAATTTGCAATCAGTGTCGGAATGCTTAGGAGAATTTTCAATTTGTTACATTTGTAAGTTTAATTTATTTAAACTTCAAAGATTTGTTCATAATTTGGAAACATTTCAGTTGTTAAGATGAAAAATGCATCTAATCAAGCATATGAAGTGGCGTACTTCAATTTGCAAATGAAGTTTCAAATTTTTAAAAGGATTTAATTAAGTTTTTTAATCAGTCTGGTTGTTTTAAGGGGAATTTGCTTTGTGTTACTTGAGTTGATCAAACACTAATCCAAGCTCCCTGCAAAAACCTTTATTTTATATAATGTTTGATAGATGTACCAACAGGAGAGAAAATTTGCGAATTGAACTTAATGATTTAAGGCAAATTATGTGTCTATTTTGTTTTACTTTAGTAAACAAAAATTTTAAACACAAACAGTCCTAGATCTTTCCATGTATAAAACAGCCCGTGGGTAAAATATACCTTGACACTACTCAAGATTCATCTGTCTTCGACAGGTGTGTTTGATAATGTCCTATTTTCTCTCCGTAGCCAGACCATTGACATGTCTTGGGAAGACTGCTCAGAGTACATACTGGAATCTGGGCACCCATCTAATTCCACAGTGGAGGGGCTTTACAAATGATTCCTAGGGCCTTCCACACAGATTCTTACTGATCTGGACTCTTCCCCAGCTGGGGTCTTCTATAACCTCTTCACTCTCTGCCTCCTCTCTTCTCTGCCTCCTTCTCTTGGTTGCCTCAATGTCTTTTCAGTCCCATACATGTGGTACATTTCCTCCTTGCTCGGACCATATTTCCTGAACAGATCTGCTTCCTCTTATTCCCAGTCATCTTGTCCAAGTGCATTCTCACCTGGTTCTGCCCTGTGGTGCCAACAGAAGATTCATGTCCATGGGCATAGGGTTGGAATGAAGGAAGGTAAGACAATGAATAATTGAGGTTAACTCTGTTTGACTAAAACTGGTCTTTGACGTATTTCTTTGAATTGAGTTTCATTATAAACAACTTGTTTCTTTTGTCCTTGTTTGAATATTGGTTCAGTTATTAAAATGGGGACCATAACAGCTTCAGAATGTCTCCTACCATGTGGTAAGCATATCTTATAAAGCATTGCTAGCTAGGGTTCCCAAAGAGTAAATCGTAACTTCTGTTGCTTTTCATTTTATCATGTCAGATTCTTTCTTCTTTAATCTGATCCTCTCTCCCAGGAAGATGATCTCTTGCCTAACTCACATCCACAGCTAACTGGACCATGTTCCCTTTCTCCTCTTTTTCTACTGGTAGGAACCCCAGTGCATCCCAGGTGGCTACACTCTGAACTCAGCACACTCAAATACACCTGATAGCTCAGAAGCTTGTTAAGTTGAAGCTGTAGACGGAGGTTTCTCTGTCCCATCCTGTTCCATAGCCACTTCTAACTCAGAGGCTTAATATTAATTATGGAATGTTTGGCCTATAGTTCAGGCTTGTTGCTAACTGGCTCTTACATTTAAATTAACCCATTTTTATTAATCTATGTCTCGCTACACGGCTGTGGCTTTTACTGGTATGCTCGCATCTTGTTTCTTGGGAAGCTGGCTTATTTCTCCCTGGACTCTGCCCTTCTTTCTCTCTGTTTTCTGTTTGGCTTTCCCACATAACTGTATTCTGCCTTGCTATAGGTTCAAGCAGGTTTTATTATCAACCAATCAGAGCAACATATATTCACAGAATACAGAAGGGTTATCCCTCAGCATGGAGGTTTTTCTGTATTTATTTATTTATTTGCCTCTCTGCCTATGTTTAAAGGTAGTTTCCTGATTTGCCTTTCCTGCTGGAGCCACACCTTTATCCTGAGCCTTACAGTGATCAGCAGTTTATTTGGTCCTATAAAATCCCTATCAATAAAACTACACTATAAAATCTCTACATCAATAAGCCATGACTTCCAAAGAAATCCTACCAATTGGATACACTGAACCTGCTGCTAACCAATTAACCTACCAGACTAGAGACATATAATCTGTCTGCATGATAAGTGTAGGAATATTTCTGGCTTTGTGTTTGTAGCACCTGGATGGTACCTCCTGGGTATGTCAACCCTGATTGAAACACAAGGTCCCTTAACTACTTGAATGTCATTATTCAAATGCTGGTTTTACCCTTGAGAACTGGTCCTGCCACCTGGTTAGTTTCCCCATCTCAAGTCCCTTCCACTCCCTGCTGTCATTTCTCTTCCTGCTGCCCTGCTTGAGCTCCCAGCATGCAAAAAAACCAGATGAGTTATTGCCTTGAACATCCATAGTTCAGTTTTAATTGATGTTCACAGACATGTCTCTAACTCACTATGGGAGGTGAAGGTGTCTTCTAAATCATCAAGGAAAGGATAAATTATGTTCAGTAAAATTTTATTATTCCCATATTTTCATTCTTTAGGACCTAGTTATCCACATAGAAATATAGTTAACCCTGTATTAATCAAATTCATCAGCAGTCCAATTCCAAAAAAGCTTAAAGTTTTCTGCCTTAGAAAAGACCTAGATGACTGACTCTCTAATTCAATATTCAGATATTTGCCATGAAGTACATAGATTTCTTATAGAGTCTAGTGTAGCAGGAAGGAAATTTCTAGCACATGAGCCATTCATATCTTGACTGATCATACAAACTCTCAACTATCTGCTAATTCTTTTATTGTAGGCATGTCTACAGCCTCCCTGAGGCATGCTAATCACTCAGATGTACAGTGTTAATAATTATCAGTGAGGGAATGTCCACATGGTGGTAGCCAGCAGGACTCACTGAGAGTTCTATAAGTTGCCGTATACTTGGTGCAGGGAGTGGGGCTGTCTGCATGGTTCTTGGGCAATGGAATGAAGAGTTGAAGCCAGTCTGAGATGATATGCCATTTCCATGCTTTTGGTTTCCATTTGACAGTGACTACAGATGATGCACATTGAGATGCATAACCCTAGAATGGCTCCATGCCAAGAAACAGTTGCTGAACACAACTGTGCATGGCTTAGATGTGGAAAGGTTTGTTTGCTATCCCTGGAACACTGAGATTGTGGCTCCAAGATTGTAACATTTATTGTAACTTACACATTCGTATTGTTGATCTGTTCGGTACCACCTCTCAGTCTCTGCCTCTTTCCGCACAATCCTGTTTATTGTTTTAGCTCAGTTGACCATCTCCTTTAGTTGCATGTTGATTGCTATCAATCACAGAATTCTTTGGATCAACACTAAATTAAGTCCTCCATGTTTCACACACCATCTTCCATATTTCAAAATTACTTCTGTTCCTTTAATTTAAATTCAGCAAATCTGTAAACCCAAACTTTAGCTCTTCCTTGATACAAACATCCTAATTTCTCTCTGAATCCTGGTGAGATCTCATAGTTTCTATCACAATAGCCACTTCTGGGCATAGAACCACAACTGCTTTGTCCTTTCTTCTTGGCAAAACTCCCAACACATGAAATCCAACTGTGTTAAAATTTATTCATATGTTGTCCACAGGAAAGTGGATACACCTGGAGGAAAAGATAAGGACTCATGTGTGGACCTTAGTCTATGCCTCCAAATTCTTTCACTCCTAGTGCCTTTGATGAATATTAAAGCACAAACTTTCATATCAAAGTTGGACATGACCACCCTACAGGAGAAAGTGTCCCAAGAGCAGGCACAGATTCAGAGACCTACCTGTTCTCACAGTCAAGAGTCCCACAAGAATGCTAAGCTAATAGGTGTAATATATGCAGAATACCTGGTTTAGACCCATGAAGGCCCTGTGCTTGCTGCTTCAATCTCTGTGTGCTCATATGAACTTTTCTTAGTTGATTCAGAGGATCTTGTTTTCCAGGTGTCTTCCATCACGCTTGACTCTTATAATCTTTGTGCTTCCTCTTTTAACACAATGTCTAGCTGTGGTTCTTTGCATTTGTTCCTATGTGCTGCTAGAGGAATCCTCTCTGATGATGATTGGATGAAGCACTGATCTGTGAGTATAGCAGAATATCACTAGTCTCTGGTTCTTGGTTACCCAAGCAGTGTTGGGTACGGGTTCCTTCCTGTTGAGTGGACCTTACATTAAATCAGACATTGGTTGTCTACATCCACAAGTTCTGTGCCACTGTTGCCCTAGCATATTGTGCAGGCAGGACAGATTGTAGGGCAAAGGTTTTGTGACTGACTTGGTGTCTAAATTTCACTTTCACTGACCTGCAGACTACCTTCGTGTATCAAAGAGAATAGAACATACAGGTGAGGGCTCCATGTAGGCACCTGCTTAACTTTCCCATGCTCAAGCTCAATGAGTTGTGTGGGTGTTGTCCTCAACAATGGGATTCTGGTGTCAGTTTTAGGAGAACAACTTATTTTCTTAGCAACAGCTTGGATTATTTGGGGCTTTTCATGGGAATTTCTTGGACTCTAGAAAACAGCCTGCTGGAGAAAAGACAGTTAGCAAGAAGCTGTGCTTTACTCTGTTTTTGTCTATCTAGAATCCTTTTTTTTTTCTTTAAGCTTTCTCAGGCTTTACATAGAAATTTTTGCCAAACGTTTGGGTTTGGATGTCATTTGTGGATGGAAGTGTACTACCCAGTCCTGCAGTCATTTAGTCCCAAAGAAACACACAGAGGTTTATATTAATTATAAACTGCTTGGCCTATTATCTCAGGCTTATTATTATCTAGCTCTTATAACTTAAATTAACCCATAATTCTTGTTTATGTTTAGCCATGTGGCTTGGTACCTTTCTTCAGTGAGGCATTCTCATCTTGCTTCCTCTGCATCTGGCTGGTGGTTATGTCTTTGTCTTTTCTCTTCCCAGAATTCTCTTAGTCTCATTGCCCCACCTATAATTCCTGCCTGGTTACTGGCCAATCAGTGTTTTAGTAAACCAATACGAATGTCAAATCTTCACAATGTATGTTGTAAATGTCAAATCTTTACAATGTACATTATCTCTCAGCACTGCACTGTCTTGGTGAGTTCACCCCTTCCAAAGATGAGCAAGGGGCATGGCCAGTTTTCTGCTTTTGTGTCCTCAGGGTCAGATCTTCCACACCTATACCTTCAGGGTCAGCTCTGCTGTATTGCCCAGGTTTGGCATAGGGTACACTCTCCTTAGTGCTGCAACTGATGAGGGGCAGGGGGCCTCATGGGCCTTTTCACCTACCCATGTTGCCACATGACAGATGAGTAAAGGGGACAGTTCTCCGATGTCCTCAACTATAAGGCTGGTTCACCCACACCTTTGCCAATGCAGTTGTCTCTATAGTGCTGCCAAGGCAGGATACAAGCCCTGTTCTCCTGGATATTGAAGCTGGTGACTGGGAGGGGCAGTTCTCTTGTCCTTATAACCTCAGGACCAGCTCTCCCACCTGCCTCAGGCACTGATGGACAGGGTGGATATCTCTCCCCTGCTCACTATAGTTTCTTTTGTAAACTTGGGTGCCTTTTGTTTGAGGAATAGATGTTAATTAAAATTAAAATTGAATTAAGATGTTAAAAATTAAAATTAGTTTTGGTTTGAAGTCTATTTTGCTGGATATCAGGATGGCTATACCACCTTCTTCTTAGGTCTATTTGCTTGAAATATCATTTTTCTACCCTTTACCCTGAGGTAATGTCTGTCCTTGATATTGAGATGTAGTTCTTGGATAAGACAGAAGGATGGATCCTGTTTTTGTGTCCATTCTGATAGTCTGTGTCTTTTCACTGGTAAATTGAGGTCACTGATATTGAGAGATAACAATAACCAATGAATATTGGTTCTTGTTATTCTTTTGTTGCTGGTGGTGGTGTGTGAATATGTGTGTGCTTTCCTTCTTTTGATTTTGCTGGTGTGAGATTATTTATTTCCTGTGATTTCATGTGTGTAGTTAACCTCTTTAGGTTGGAGTTTTTGTTCTAGTGCTTTCTGAAGGGCTGGATTTGTGGTTATTGTTTAAGTTTGACTCTATTGTGGAATATTTTATTTTCTCCCTGTACAGTTATTAAATTCTTTTTCTGGGTTGACATTTGTGGATTCTTAGAGTCTGCAGCACATCTTTCCAGGCTCTTCTGGCTTTTAGTCTCCACTAAATGTCAGACATAATTCTGTAGGTCTTTATATGTTACTTGTACTTTTCTCTTGCAGCTTTTAGTATTCTTTCCTTGTTCTGTAAGTTTAATGTTTTGATTATTATGTGGTGAGGAGGACTTTCTTTCTGGTCTAAGGTATTTGAGGTTCTTTATGCTTCTTGTAACTTTATAAGCATCTCCTTCTTCAGACTAGAAAAATTCCTTCTATCTTTTTGTTGAAAATATTTTCTGGACCTTTGAGCTGTGATTCTTCTTCTTTTACTCTTATTATTCTTAGGTTTTGTCTTTTCATAGTGTCCTAGATTTTCTGGATATTTTGTGTCAGAGTTTTTTGTTTTTAGATTTTAACATTTTCTTTGACCGATGTATCCATTTTTTTTCTACTGTATCTTCAATGCCTGAGGGTCACTCTTCTATCTCATGTGTTGTGTTGGTGAAGCTTATCTTTCTAGTTTCTGTTTGAATTCCTAAATTTTTATTTCTAGAATTCCCTCAGTTTGGGTTTTCCTTAATGATTCTATTTCTAGTTTCAGAGCTTGAACAGTTTTATTTATTTCTATTCAGTGTGGTTTTTTTTGTATTTTCCTATATGTCCTTAAGGAATTTTTAAACTCCTATTTAAGAACCTGTATCACATTCATAAAAGCTGTTTTAAGGTGGTTTTTTTTTGGCCAATAGTTTTGTGTAGACCTTTTCAGGGAGTTAATGTGGTTTGGATAGGGCTTTACAATAAACTGAACGAAGAGAGTTACCAGCACCTGCCAAGGAATAGTAGTTTTGAATAAGTCAGTCTTCTGTAGGTATTAGCTGCCTGATTTAAATAATAATGAGATCAAACCTAAGGTTCCTAAGGGCCCTCTTAGGTATGCACACCCCATCATCTGTTTTTCTCTCTCATCTTTACAGTGAACGACAGTGAATAAGCCATTAGGTCTCCTTTGCTTTGCTTTAGCTTATTGACTTGGCAGGTCTATGCTTGTGCCTTCTCTGCCCCATGGAGAAAGCAAACACTGTCTTCTACTCTGTTCTCTGAAAAGGAGCCCAAAGATGCCTTCTATTCTGGATTTACTGGCACATGCCATGCCCTCTTTTGGAGACTCTTCTTTCTGGCTCACATTCTTATAAAAGCCCCTGGTTCTCTGATGCTCTTAAATAATCCCTCCCCTTTTGTTCATGAGGATGAAGATCCAGAGCTCTGGTCCAGCACCCAGGCACTTCTCTCTAGAGCATGTGTGAATGGTGCCAGAGTCAGACATGTGACCCAACTCAGCCATCAAAAATATCCTTGCAGTTAGGCAGGCATGGTGGGGCATTCCTTTAATCCCAGCACTCTGGAGGCTGAGTTTGATGTTGAGTTTCAGACTATTGCAACCAGGATTAATTACTAACTTTGCTTTTCATACCCATTACATATGGACATTGGTAGTAGAAATTCTGGCTGTTTTGTTTCCTTTTGTTTTTTTCTTCCCCTTTTTCTCAAATGTGTGGGCTTTCATCTGTATATGGAGGTCAGAGGACAGCCTTGGGTGTCATCCCTCCCCAGGCACCATTCACTTTTTTATGTTTGTTTGCTTGTTTATTTTGTTTGGCTAAATTGGTTGGTCAGAGAGCCCCCAGGTGTTCACCTGCCTCCTTCTCCCCAACTCTGGGCTTATAAGCATGTGTCACCTTTCCTGGCTTGTTCCATTGCTTCAACTTAGGTTCTGGAAATCAAACCGGGACCTCACACTTGAGTGGCAAGCACTTTATGCACTGAACTGTCTCCCCAGCCCGCTCCTCGTTTTAAAGCTATCATAAAAATCTGGCGCGATATGGAAGGACTCTGTCACACATTCTGGCATTTTCAATCATACTCAAAACTGCTGCTCTACCTGTCCATATGCACCTTATCCTGACCCACTTTTTTT
>LOEQ01008206.1:33213-54420 GCA_001685075.1 Bramus lutescens
TCCTTCCTTCCTTCCTCCCTCCCTCCCTCCCTTCCTTCCTTCCTTCCTTCCTTCTTCCCTTCTTCCTTTTTCATTCTCTCTCTCTCTCTCTCTTTCTTTCTGAAAGAATAACTCTACCAATAAGTAGGCAGTCAAGTAACCATTGTCCAGAAAAGTGCACCTAATGTTATTCTTTATTCTTTTTTAGTCTGTTCTGATCACATATGAGGAAATTTGCATTATATTTCTGTTAAGGGAGCTGAGGTGGGGAGCTTGTTGGAGAGTTTAAGACAGCCAGCCATATTTAGATGCTCTGAAGTCCCTGATATCACTCAAAGAAGGGTCCTGATGTGAGGTGGCACTTGCAAGTGGTTTTTCATTTAGATGATGGATTTTTACTCCTAAGAAATTTTCTACATATCATTTAGAACAAAACTCGTATTGTGGAATATTTAACTGTGTAAATATGTTTATGCTTTGGAATATTACCTTAACTGTGTAAAGAAATATTACATAGTTTATGCTGCATTTGTTTAACCATGTAAAGATGCGTTACTATTTCACTTTGCCTGCCTAAGGCACCTGATTGGTCTAATGAAGAGCTGAATAGCCAATAGCTAGACAGAGACAGGATAGGCAAGACTGTTGGGAGAGAATAAGTAGGAAGAGAAATCTAGGCAAGAGAGATAAGAATGAGAGAAGAGAATAAGGGAGAAAGAAAGAGACATGCCCAGGGCAAAGAGCCAGGTAGCTTCCAGCCAGCCAAACAAGAGAAGCAGTGAAAGTAAGGTATACAGAATGAAAGAAAGGTAAAAAACAAAACAAAACAAACAAACAAACAAAAAAACCTGAGATAAAAATGTAGATAAAGAAAACAGATTAAAATAAGAACTATGCTAAGGCAGGGTATTCATCACTAACAGTAAGTCTCCATGTCATGATTTGGGAGCAGCTTGGTGGCCCGTAAGAAAGCCAGATACAAACTGTAATGCTAATATACTTCTTGTTTAAAGGCTAACGCCTATCTTTTAGGCAAGGATGATTTGTCCCTTGTTCTCTTGATTTTCCCCAGCTGATTACACGTAGTGCTTGCAGTGTGCACTGTGAACTCTGATTAGCTAGTACAAGGGTCTGCTGCATAGACAGAAAGGGTAGGGAAACTACATGTGACATTGACATACTTTAATCAGAAGCCAATACTTCTCTGATTGTCTCTCTCGCTAGACAGCCCTCCACCTTTGTTCCCATTCCTTTCTTGGCTGCATCACTTCTAGAGCATTTTCAACCTATGTGCCATCAGATGGTAGTTTCAGCTTGCTTTTTATCACACTGACTCCATGTGTATATACCTTTATTAAAAAGGTATCTTCATTAGACTTTTTAAGAACTAGTCTTTTAGACCATGACATTTTTTCAGTTTCAAATCCACTGTAACATCCAAGTACTGGGAATTTGAATGCAAACATTCTTTCTGTGATTACTATACGGGGAAATGGAGCCAAAGGTTTAAAATTAGATTGTTGCTCTTCTAGCTAGATGCCCAGGCATGGAAAGAGATAGTTAATATGCATTCCATTCTTGCTTCCCAAGAGTAATTGTCACAGGATTTTTCTTAAAAAGGAATTTTGTTTAAATTTTGATTCACTTCACTATTCTTGGTAAACATTAAGTTCTTAAACTTAATTTTGCCATACTAGGTATATATCATGTATTATAAATGTTAACAAACGTTGAAATGCATGTAATTGTCTTCAATCTGTTTATAATAAATATGTCAAAGGAATGCATATGCCCAACTGTGGTAGAAGGATAATTGTCGAGGAACGCTTACCTTTAGACAAGACATAATCTTTGTCTTCTTCAATTCTCAGCAGCAACAATGAGATCCACTCAAGATTGGGGCCATTAACTTTTTCTCAGAAAGGTGAGAAGGTCTTATGAGTTCTAACCCTTCTTGAGGATATATAATCAATTAATAATTACTGAAAAGAACATATTTTCTTCAGTGGTATAGGTGCTCATAAGTTCCTTCCTTGCCTGTTAATACCCCTCATCCATGGTCCTGTAAGTAACCTAGGGTAAAATCATTGGATCAACAAGCTATATTTAAGTGGAATTGTTTCTTTGGTCTATTGTTGATGTATCATATCTGGGGTGCATAGTTTGGTTCTGTGTGAGATATTCACACAGTGGTGGGTACCTGAATGTGGGGAAAGACAGAACCAAAGTTGAATTTGGGAGAAGAACTGCTATAGATGATAAGATGTGCAACTGAAGCTTAGCTGCCTGTGGGTGGGAGATTCATGGAGGAAATCCCAATGTAGTCATCCTTTCCCGTGTGGTCTGGAACAAAACGTGTTGTGGGAATTCACTCAGCCAATAGCCTTCGAGACACCAGCCCATTAGGGTATGGTCTGAGGTACTGTAAGTACAGACAGGAAGTATGCTCACTTTCTTTTTTCCTTTGCTTGGTTGGTGGTTGGAGTTAGGATTGCAGTCTCAGCTTCCAGTGAGCAGAGGAACCCAGTGGCTTTCTATTGTGAGTGATTCCCAATAAACTTTTGTTATCTTTTATTATGGGCACTTGTGGACTTCTTTTAATTGCACAACAGACATGCTTTCTTACTGGTGTTGCTATTAGGTCATTCCTCTAAGAAAAAAGAGACACAGACAAAGTTGTTATATATAAGTGGGGATTGACTATGGGTAGAATCCTAAGGAGGTCATCAGGTATGGAATGGCAAGCATCTTTGATGAATGGGCGTGTCCCGTGAGAAAGAGGAGCCATCAAAAAACAGTTGAAGGAGAATATATTAAAGTCCTTGAAAGTAGCATTACAAGGCTGACATCAATTTTGTGGCCCTTACTCTGGGCAGTAAGACATGCAACTAAAGTTCAGCTTGTGCAAGGGAAGAAGTACAATAAGAAAAAGACATGTCAATGTTATTCTCTGCATTAGTCTCTGCCTTGGCAGGGAGAGAGAGAGAGAGACTAGATTGTCACTGTTGACTTGCCATTTCTTCTATTTGTGGATGCACAAGGGAAAAGAGTTCAGCTTAGATCTGTGCTAAATAGTGCAAACCTGGGAAACCATGGAAAGAGTTAGGCCATGAGGAAATAGAGAGGGAGGTAGAAATGATAGAAAATATTTTTCAGATTCAATCTTTAATACAGAGGAAGAGAAAGTCTGTAGTAGAACAGACAGATCAGGGCCTTAATAATGACCCAGGACAGGAAACTAACAGTTTACCTCTGAACATTTTGAATTGGAAGGGACTTTTAAACAAGAAGTAAGAAAGCTTCACATAGTTTTGCTCATAAGGCTCTGGGGCCTGAGGACAGATGAGATCAAAATGAATGTTAGATAAAAGAAGATAAACTGGGTGGCATAAATGCCCGTCTCTCCTCCATAAGTCAAAAGTTCCATGCTCTGACATAATGTGAATGAAGTCAGTCCCTGTTGGACTACCTATGTGATCCAATAGGAGACTTGGTTTTCACTAGCTGGAGTCCCTGTGGCTATCAAGAACTAACAGGGTGGTGGGGAGTATAGAGGAAGGACAGCCATTACAGTCATTGTTGACAGAACCAGGCAGGAGGGAAGTGTATTTGGTTTCGAGGGTACTAGGCCAGATGGAACGCTGTTAACAAGAGAGTTAAGGAAAAGATTGGGGCTAGCAAAATGTCATAGTGGGCAAGGAGGCTTAGTGCCAAGTCTTAGGACCTGAGTTCAATCCCTGGAGCCCCTGGTTGAAGGAGAGCTGTAGCACAAATAATAAAAACCCAGAGACAGATATTGGGGGTTCAAACTGAAGATCAGAAAAGCAAAACAGTCAAGCCACTTTAAAAGTCTCACCTCTACCGAGGCTAGGCAACTGCGGACTGAGCCTTGAGCCTCTGTCTCATCCTGTTTTATATTCCCCTTTAATGCTGGGATTAAATGTGTGTGACTCCTTAGTACTGGGATTAAAGGCTTGAGCTACCTGTTTCTGCACTGATCTTGTGTACCCCAGGGTGGCCTTGAACTCACAGAGATCCACCTATCTCTGTCTCCCAGATCCTCAAACTAAAGGTGTGTGACACCACTGCTTGGCTTCTAGCGGCTTAGCTTTACCCTCTGATCTTCAGGCAAGCTTTATTTATTAAAACATGAACGAAATATCACTATAGAGAGCAATGACTTCACAAGTTATCCACTGACTTCCACGCATACCCCACAGCATGTATAACCCACACAAAATCTACATACACAAAAGAAGTAAACATAACTATAATTTAAGAACCTGAGATAGCTAAAGAAATTCAGAGGGGATAAGCGGAAGAAAAAACAAGGGGCCAAGAGGCCTGTTTGGGTCACTTGAAAAGAAATGGAGATTTGCCTTGAGTTTGTGATATCTATGCTCTGATGCTGGGAAAGCATAAAGGTCATGGGAGTCTGAGAGGTGGAAGAGATTTTGAGGAACACAGTAGATAAGAGAGATATTTTATTTACTCGAGATGGAGGCTGTAGGCAGGCAGCCACCAGTGGACACCAGGGCTAACACCAGCAAGCATGACCCACCGACATGTAGATAGTACATTGGTTGCACGGTGGTAGGTACACAGGCCTCCAGACAAATATCCATAAGCATACTGGTGAAAGTCAAGGCTCCAGCCTCTGACCTCAGGGCCATGTTTATACAGGAGTAGCATTCTGTCAACTAAGGTTATATAACCAATTGCATCACGGTTTACTTTGGTGTGTCTATGAATATCCAGTGTCAGTCATTTTGTGCTTGCTCATAGACCTCCAATGTCCAATGTCAGCCATATTTTAACTGACTCATACTGGATTTCTCTCTCTGCGTAGATAAACTAGCCCTGGTCGCCTTCTGTTCCCTACACTGGATCATTTGCAAACGAATGGGAAAGATTTGTCTTCAACCAGATATTTTAATAAAAAGCTTGACCAAAACCCAAATTCAGTTCTGTGAGCCTCAGTGCTGCTTCAAAGCTAGAACAAAAGTTTAGTGAAGATATTAAATGATAGAGAAGTGCAAGTAAGGAAGACTAAACTTGGCCCGGGCATGGCCAGTTATCCTTCCAGAGAAAGCTGTGTGCATTTTTCTCTTGCAAGAAAGTATACTGAAGGTGGAAATTGCTCATCCAGCCCCAGGCTTCTAAGCTGTCAGGTGTGGCCAAGGGAGATCAACAGCAAGCTGAGGCTCAGAGATACAGCTGGCCAGATTCCAGCCTCCTGTGTGGGCACAGCAGATGAGAGCATGGTTGTTCTCCCTCATGGCCCAAGGCTAGTCAGAGGATGAGAGCTAACCTTGGCCTTATTGACCCTGTGGGGGGAGAGGATGCCTGCAGCCCTATGGCAGCTCTCCAGGAGGAAGAAGTGGCATGGATCATAGACAATGATTGTGGATTGTGGAGGGCTAAGGTAGGCTATACTCAATATTAACGAATGTTTTTCCTGCTGTATTTGGATCTTGCAGCCATTTTCCTTTAATATCCCCGAGGTCAATAGAACTTTCTCAGAATGGAGAGGGTTGGACCTTCAGTAACCCTGTTGAGCTTTTCCAACAAAGGTTACATGTCATAAATAATATGATGGTAACTTTGGAGGTATTTTACAGATGTAGAAAAGCATCTGAAAACCATACAAACTCAACTAAGGGAGCAGGCATGAGAAATCAGTTCCCATAGGGTCCAAGGGCTAGACACAGTTGTGAAATTATTGGGAGCCTTTTGGTATGGTGAGGCACACCAGACACATAACAAGGCAAATAAGAAAGTCCCTTCAACATCTCATACCTATAAACATTAAACAGAGTTTGAGAGAAAGTAGTGTGTGTGCATGTGTTTGTGTAAAAAGATACGCTCAAAGCTGTAATTCATTAAATGAAGATCCCATTGTAATTCATAGTCTACCTTCTGACAAATTGTTGACCAGGGAGACTCATGAAGTCTCAGACAATACAGGCTATTGCCATTGCTGTTGGGTACCCAAGAAAACAAGATAAGGCCCAATTCCTAAAGACACAAAGTGCTTTGGTTGTAGGATGTGAGAAATCAAGCCAGAAGCTTCTTCTCTGCTGGTTACTATTCACAGTGCCAGAATTGTTGGGGAGAACTGTCAACACTCCTCCTTGACTGTAGACTGTACATGCTATGCTCACGACATGTCAGGCCAATGTGCCTGCTGGACCAGCCAAAGAACAACAAACAATCTACAAATACCTGCTTTCTGAAGGGACTTAAGGCTTGCTCCATAGGAGGAATTCCATTAGATACCATTAAGTGCTGTCAAAAGTCCATGGGTGGGGAGACCATAGGTCCTAGTAGGTTGACTATTACCATTGTTTTTCTAAGAGGATATGGCATACCTGTCAAATTGCCTTCTGAACATTTGTGTTTACTTTTCTGGATTACTACTGTTGTCACACTTGGTCAGGAAAACTTTGTGCAATGGGAAGTGCTTACTGAAGAAAATCATCTTGTTGAGAGTTAAGTGTCTCTTGAATGCTCATTCCTAAATGGGACAATGGTACCACCCCTGCAAGACTCGAGCACTATAACAGAAAAGCTGGGGATAGGATGGGATATTTTGGAACACTGTTGGGGGAGGGCATAGCATGAAGATTGCCCTCTTGAACTCTCTGAAACTATGGTTAATAACCAGTCTTTCATATTAACTCTTTATCATGGAGTTGGTAAAGGGCTCATGGGACCCCCGTCCCTCCTGAGGTTATGCAGGTGGCTGAGGGGTGCCAGGAGAGAGAGGGCGAGACATTGTCTTCAATGATGAAGTTGCTCCTGTGAGGAATCCTAGCTAAATTTATTGGTTCACTAAGCTGGACTTGGGTAGAAGGAGTTCTTTGTTTCTGTCATAGATACCATATCTGGGGTAAAAAAAAAATGTTTATTTGTGTTCCCAGGAAAAGTTGACAAAAGAGAAATATGGTTGAATAACTTGGATCTTTTAGGAATCATACTGCAAAGAATTTTAGTAATTGAAAATATATATACATTCTTTTGTTAAAAAAGATTCAAAATGAATTTTAGTAAATTGTTATAAAACAGTAGACTTTTTAGTTTTCTCTATAGTTCATTGGTCAGTATATTTAGCTATAGGTATATCTACTTATTTAATTGAAAACTATTAAGTATTCATTGGTGGCTCCATATGTTTTTGTGGCTTGATGAGTGATTTAAATGCTTTTAAAGCTTGCTTCTATTTTCTATAGTATCTTGAGAGAGCATAAAAATGCTTTGCAATCAGAAAGAAAATAAATGGATATTTAAATATGAAATTAAACTAATTTAATTCTTTTTGGATTATAGCAATATAATTAAGAGGTTCCTGAGAGATTTTGCATAATTTTTCCTTGTCTTTAAAAAGGCTATTGTTATAGAAACTACTCTTAGCCTGGTGCTGTTGTTTCCAAAGAGGGTTTTAAACAATTATTCTAGATGAAGGACAGAGGCTATTGTCTTTACCACAGATAATGAAAAATGAGTTATGAGAAGACAGGCACAAAATCAAGGGACATTGTCCCAAGTGTGTATAAATTAAATAGCTAATTTTCAAAAAGGTCAACTCTAGGGTCTGCAGATGGATTTGACAAAAGGAAAAATTGCAGGGATATTTTTCATTATGGTTAAACAAAAATACACTTAAATGATGCAGAATGCAGGAAGGAACGGCCTGAATGCTTTTATCTAAGGAAATGATTAATGGGTACTTTGGAGAGAAATGGGATCATAAAGTTCCAAAAGAAGCGGGGAAGGAGTTTGATCCCCAGACCCTTGGGGGCTAGATCTATTACCATGGCTTGAACAAGTTATGTGGTCTCTCTTGGTTTTGATTTCTTTGCATATAATCTCTAAAACTTTACATTCAAGGCCACCTATTTTTTTAAAAAGTTTTGTATTTTCCCCATTTCCCATTATACTGTAGCATAGATCAAGCAATCAAGGTTTTAATTCTGAGTCTCGGTACAAGATGTTGGTTCATTTTGTGGCTATCTGAGCATTTGTGGCAATCATTAGAATTCTTTGGTGGCTAAGAAGACATTCTCTCCAACTAGGGAAGCCAAGTACCATGGAAAATAGGCCAATGCTCGTATAATCCCTCTTGATTTCCAACCAGCAGCGTTTAATCCTTAAGACCACTGTCACCACACGTGGAAATGGTTCATCTTTCATAAAGAGCCTGAGTGCATGTGTGGATGGGAAGGAGAATGGACTGTTGTTGCTAGTTACTCTGTTTTGCGAATCAAGCATCTGTCAAATATATCTGATGTGTATTTGTCTATGGGCATGTAGACGTAGAAAGGTTCTTAGATGATAGGTACGCACGGATACCTTAGCTTCTAAAATAACTTCCTCAGGGCATCATTGGCCTGAAATAAGTTGTACATATTTTAATTGCATAATTTATTTTTAAGCAGGTATATATATGTATAAGCCTCACCAAAGCCAAGTTCATAAATACAATTCCAAATGTTTTCTGCTTTCCCTTTGTAATTCCTCTGCAAACTCATGTGGTACAAGAGAGACCAAAGCTCCTTCTCCTTTTTGCTTCATGGCTAACCAATTATTTTAATCACCATCAGTTGAAAATCTGTTCCTTTTCTTGAAGCTGTCAAATTTCAGTTGCCCAGACTCTTTAAAGCTATTTCTGGAACGACTTCCCTGTTTCATGGATGCAATTATCTCTGTTTAGGTGGGCACCCTGTCTTGATTGCTGCAGCTTTAGAACAAGTCTTGGAGTTAGAAGAGTGCTCTGAATTTATTCCCCTGCCACCAAGCAGTTTGGTCTTGTTTATTTTCCCATGAATTTTAGAATCTGTCAATTTTATGAGAAAACCTGCTGAGATTTATATTGGAGTTGCATTCAATATCTTGATCAGTTTGGGAAGAACTGCCATCTTAATGATACTGAATTTTCTGGTTCATGAACACAGTATATTTTTTTCCATTTATTTAGGTCTTCTGTAAAGTTTTCTGATTTTCAGTTTTTAAATCTTAGATATCTTTTCTTGAAGTTATCCATGAATATTTCATATTGCTGATGCTTGTATTATTAATAATGTTTATTTTAATTAACTTTAATTAGCTTTAATTTTAACTTAATAGGGTCATGTTAGATAACGCAAGCTAGTTGGAACTTACCATACAGTTAAGACTGGCTTTGAACTAGAGGTTCTCTTGTCCCAGTGAGCTAGTGCAATAGGTGTGCACCACCATATCTGGCTTTAACAAATTTAAATTTCTGATTGTCCTTTGCTAATTTGTAAAAGGTACAATTAATTCTTTAGTATTGTTTTTTTTTGGATTTGGTAATAGTATGAAATTTTATTTCTGTTTATTCTACTGTTTTCAGGATAAGTTTCATAGTGTTTTCTACATGGATGATCATATCGTTTGTGAATAGAAAGAGTTTAACTTTTTACCTCCGAATACTGATGGATCTTTGATTGTTTTCTGGTCTCACTGAATTCTCTGGAACTGTCAGTAAACTGTCTAGAAGTGGTGACAGTAGGTCATCTTTCCCTGTGAATGATGCAGAAGTCACAAGTTCCCACTCTGCTCTGTTGTTCAGCAGTTACCAAATACTCCGACTTCTGCACCATCTGCAACCAACTCTGGTCCAAATATGATTGATTTCAGCTTCACTAGGTTAGTTCTCCATAGTCTTTCTGTATAGACACACTGTTGTGTCTGGGCTGTCCATTCTGCCTACCAAAGAATGGACTCGCCTGTGCTCTCATTTTCCAGCCTTGATCTACTTGTGATATGGAAAGCTTATTCTGTTTGCATTTTCTACTTGTCCCACACATGTGAGTGAGCTCTGGCCCAGATCATCTAATGCCTTACAGTGTATTGGAAGCACAGCTTTCCAAAAGAGTATTGATTTACTCTCAGGATGATACTTCTGTCCTAGACAGTTTTAACTGCTAACTTGCTCCAGAGTCACCTGAGAAGGGAGTCTCAGGTTAGACATTGTCTAGTGAAACTGACCTCAGGACATGTCTGTAGACAACTGTCTTGATATTAACTGCTGTAGAAGATCCCAGCATCGTGGTTGAGTAGCCCTGGGATGTATAAGGAAGCTAATTAAGCATGAGCTTGTGAAGGAGCTACCAACTCACACCCCTCAATAGTTTTGTCTTCAAGTTCTTCTTTGAATTCTTGATCTGACTTCCCTTGATGATTGACTGTGCTCTAAAAGTATAAGCCAAATAAACCCCTCCTGTCTCTAAATTGCTTTTGGTAGTCACAGCAACAGAGAGTGAGCTAGAACAATATCCTTCTGTATCTGTCCTTTCTTGATTAGTTGCCCTCAGACTGAGAGTTCTATTGACATCAATGCCCTTATTCCTTATGGATGATTATCCTTTACATCAAAGCTTCTCTGCTCAGTTTACTATGTGTTTAATGTTTCCTAAGTAGACTCTCACTAGTACGATACTTATAAATCAAAAATTTATTGACATCTAATGCACATAAAATAAATAAAAAAACATACAATTTAATGTTATGGTATATGACTATAACTGTAAAACACAATAAAATTAATCAGTATTTTTTGTTGTCTCTCCAATTTTTTTGTTTTCTAGTATTTTGGGGATAGTGCAAAGAAAGTAGGTCAGGCATAGTGATACATACTTGTAATACCAACTGTTTGGAGGTGGAGGCAGGAGAATGGTGAGTTTTAGACTATCTTGGAATTGAGTTCCAGATTAAGATGAGCTAGGAATATGTTTATCTGGGCTCATCAGGGTAGGCTCATGTGACTCCCAGTTCCACTTGTCTCTTTTTGTGACTGTCATGTTGATTGACTTTTGGAATTAATGCACTCTTCAGTATCTGGAAATGACATGTCAGCATGATTTACACATGCCTTGTGGCAATGAACAAGGTGAATCATGAAGAAAAAATAAAAGGCTGCATACATAATTATATAGGGTAGGACCTAGGTATAAGAAATTATACTAAATCTTAACTGCATGTGGTAGATGCTTTCCAAATTTAGTGCCACAGAATTTGGCAAAATTATAAGTCATGCAGAATTTAGCAAGAAGTCAAAAGAATCATTATTAACTATCAACAGAAGTAAACTTTATTAACTATGCTTGGAAAGAGATTATATTGTTATTATTATCTAGTCTGTTTTGAAAAAAATATAATTGTTTTGTCTTACTAAATACCAAAGAGATTAAAGCCAAAATATGTAGGGCAAAATGCATTATAGAGGTTAGATCTAAGCAGTTATTTTTTAAAAAATCTTATTTTTCTTGACTATATAATGTTTACAGCTTATATTAGAATTTGCAAATTGAAATCTGCTTTATTTTTTCATTTTAAATATTCATTTTATACCTATTTTTATATCCATAATTTTGCATTTTCCTTAAAGTAAGACTGTAAACATGTATAAATGTTGTGTCCCATAAAAAACTGGGTCTGAATAGTTTTAAATTTATTTTTCATATTTACAGTGACTAGCTCAGGATGAGGTATAGTTTATGGTCACCGTCTAAAGTAGAACTCTGTGAACACTGACAAGAATTGTGATGATCAAGGTTGCCTTTCTTATAAAAAAACCTGCATAAATTGAGAACATATGTCACATACATACAAAGATATAAAACTCATACTGTAAAACTGAGGGTAATGTTATTGTTATTTGTCTAGTTTTCAATAATATTTTCATAGATGTTTTCTCACTTAACTTAGCATTGCAATTGACAGTTACAATTGACAGGTTACAAATGCTCTTATTCTTTATAGAAGATAGTATATGCCAAGCATCACAAAGCACAGACTAAATCATACAAATGTATTTATTACATTTTATTTAATTATTCTGAAAGTTTATTGCTTTAAAAATGCTCATTTTGCTCTTATTCTTATGCTTCGTTTTAGTTTGCTAGATCCAATAGCTTCTCTTTTCTCTTCATTTGCCTCTCTCTTTTTTTTTTTATAATACAGCTGCTCAGTCTCAAGACAAAGGGCAGTTTTGCCAGGAAAGGGTTAAAGAATCGACTAGAACAGATTCAAAGACTCTAATTCCCAATTGGAGGAGGCCACAGCCACGGCATCAGAGGGGGCATGGGAGGCTGAGTAGGAAATTGTGAGTCTTGCCTTGTGATTGGGCATCATTATCCTTCTGTTGTCTAGGAAGATGATTGGTATAATGAGCAGCAAATGCCATGGGCAACTGTAATTTACCATTCGTTGTAACAAGTGGCACTTCACTGTTTTCAATGCTTTCTCCCACCTCTCACCTGCCCACCAAGTTCTTCTGTCCACTCTGTCGAAACAATCAAATACAGAATAAAACCTCTTTGTTTCCAGCCATTTATGTATCATCATATATTTAGAGCAGTAACGTGACTGTTGTTTTTTAAGGCATTAATAATGGCCACTCTCTGAAATTTCAGATGTTCTTTTTTTCTAAATTAAAGTCCCTTTAAAATAAGAGAAAAAGGATCCACAGAGTTTTATAATAGGAGTGCTAGAGGGGTCCTTTGCAGTTATTTGATGACTATTTCTTATCAACTCTATTTCTAAATGGTGTACAAAGAAATGGTTTCCTAAGTAGCACACTTGATTTTTTATAACATCTTTTGTATCCTTTATGGTTTATTTGTATTGTAGTTTTTCAATTCCATATTCAATTCATTATATCAATTCTGTAGAAATATGCATGGCTCATTAAAGTATAGAAATAGAATACAAAAGACAGTTTTGTACAAGACATTATATGATCAACTCTTGAAGATATTTGCCTAACATGTGATGTAGGATGTCCTTCTCTATATATATTGCTTTATTGGTTGGTGAGTATAGCTGTTTTGGCCAGTGGATTAGCAGAGTGAAGCCAGGCAGGAAATCTGAACAGAGATAAAGAGAGAGTGGGTGGAGTTATGGAAACACCATTAACTGCTGAGGGAGACGGAAGCCAGAACCTACCAGTAGGGTACAGCCTCATGGTGAAACACAGATTGATATAAATGGGTTAATTTAAGATGTAAGAGCTAGCTAGGCATACACTAGAGCCATTGGCTAAACAGCATTGTAATTAGTTTAGTTTCTGTGTGATTATTAAAGTCTGGGTGACCTAGAAACTAATGAGCAGTCTTTTACTACCAAATGGTGCTACCATCTGGATCATGGATCTACAAAAGACCTAAAAAATCTTTTTTAAAAAAAGAGTATTTCTAGACCCACAAAAACAGGACCCATGTGCAGCTTCTTGGTAACTGCCTTTCTTTAGCTCTGCTGGTGGCAAGCAGAGGTACTGCTCCTTTAGAGAAGTCTTCCTGACGCAGCATTAGCGACAAAACTGCATAGCTTTTTTGAGAGACAGCTTCCTGATTCACGCTGGCAGCATGAGTAGCTCTGGCTCTTTCAGGAGGCCAAGCACTTGAATGGGGTTTGTGGGTAACATGCTGTTAGTTACTTGGTGGCAGCATGGGCCAACTGCTTCCCAGAGTTGAGGTGGTGAGCTCGGCTCCTACCAGGCAGTCCCAGAGCTGGTGGTGAACTACCTCCACCATGTTAAAATGCCAAGAGAGGCAAACCCAGCATTCAGGGTTTGCTGCAACTACACCGCTTTTCATTTAAAAATGTTACTTGTCAGAAAAGGATTTCAGATACACAATAGGACAGATTCAGATATAAAAGACCTCTAAATGAGACATAGTGTGTTAAAATAAAGATACATAGGCTTGGAAGAGAGAAGGAAGAAAAACCATTGATAAGACAAAATTTTTAAAGAGACAGTAAAGGTAATATAAAAGAATACAGTCATAGATTAAAAGAATAAATAAAAATAAGCTATGTATGGATGGAACATATACAGAGAGTATGGATTATGTATATTACTGTGTTTTCTTTGAATTTTTTGACTGAAGAGAGATATTTGATTCTGGGGCCTGTTAAGTTAAACCAACACAAAGTATCTTGACTTCAAAGATATCTTGTCTGAGGATATGTTGCTTTGGAATAGAGGTTCTGCTTTTGCTTCCACAGAGGATGAAAACCTGTGAATTCTTTCCAGGCTAATGTGGCTTGATGGAACAAGACCCCCCAAAGGTATCTGTGACCTTAAAAATACTTCATCCAACAAATATTTGGAGAAAACAATGCCCAAATTCCCAAAATAATTGTTTATAAATGTTTGTTTTAATTTAAAGGGTGATATGATATAGAGATGATTACTTTGCATTGGTATGGAACTAGGTCTATTGATACAAATTTAAGGTTGATTTGCTACACTGTATATATTTATTCCTACTCTTGTTTAAGGTATTACGTTTGTGAAGCTTATTTAAAAATGTAATGTATAGTTAAGAAATGCAGAATAATAGTCATCTGTAATAATAAATTTTTAATTATGTTAGTTGTGTTTTATAGATATACAGAGATGTATTTCAGTTAGATATATAATCTTTAACACTCAAAAGACGTACAGAATATGTCATTTAAAATGTTTTAAGAACTTAGACTTTTCTTGACAGTGAGACATGTCTGCTTCTGGCAGCACCAATTACTTCAAGAGGAAGATGGGCATTGAAGAGTCTTCTCATGGAGTTTGCTAGCCATTTGGACAAGAAACTAGTCTTGTCTGGACTGCTTTATGGTATGCTATATAAACTGGACTTGCAGGACCCACAAAAAAAATGACAGCTAAACATTCCAAAAGACAGGACAGTCCTTCAGGGTTCCTGCTTCACAGAAGAAACTGCAAGACATTCTGCAGGACACAGAAGAAAGTGACTGACAAACTGCCAAGATAGGTGTAACAGTCTTTCAAATTTCCTGCTTCATGGAATAGTCTACCAGATACTATAGGCCTGTAGGCTGAAGATGGATGTCCCAATGTTACAAAAGAACTTTGTGTGACTATCCAGTCAACAAGATATCTCTGTCAATTCTAGAACTTTGGAAGTTGCTTACAATGCACTTCCTATTTACTTAGGTAAAATTATATCCTTCTGGGGTCTTTGATGGAGTCAAAGACAAATAGTTATAATTATAGTGTTCCTTAGTTATGATAAAAGATAAATTAAACATAAAACTTTAGACTCACAAAGGAGTATTGTAAATACAATTCTTGTTTGATAACTGTTTTATAAATGTAATTTTACTATGTTAAAGTCTTTCTTTTTAATTAGACAGGAAAGGGGAGATGATGTGGGATGTCCTTCTGTGTATGTGTTGCTTTATTGGTTGATGAGTAAAGCTGTTTTGGCCAATGACTTAGCAGACTGAAGCCAGGAAGGAAATCTGAACATAGATAATGAGATAAACAGAAAAAGATAAAGAGAGAGATGAATGAAGTCAGGGAGATGCCATGTAGCTGTTGAAGGAGACAGACATTGGAACTTACCATTAGACCTCAGTCCCATGGCAATACACAGATTGATAGAAATGGGTTAATTTAAGATGTAAGAGTTAGCTAGGATATGCTAGAGTCATTGGCCAAACAGTGTTGTAATTAATAGAGTAGTTTCTGTGTAATTATTCAGGTCTGGGCAGCTGGAAATGAACGAGCAGTCTCCTACTACAAACATGCAGTATTTTTAGGCATTTGTTGAACAGTAACATAGTTGCTGAATCACTCTATTTTATTAGTTTTTTTCTTGAAAAAATTTCATTGGTGTATACTCATCATACATGCTGATGGATTTACAAAGTCAATTTTCCTCATATAGTGTTATGGACTCTGGCCATATCTGTTTCCACATCCTCTCCTATCTCATGCCTTCCCATGCCCCATGTCCTCTACCTTCCTTCCCCATTTTTGTTATCCACTCTGGTGATAGACTCTTGGGCTGATTTCAGAACTGACTGTTTGTTAATAATCTTCACAGCATGGATGTGCAAATAGCTATGTGAGATGTTGGATTGCATTGCTTCAAGCATATGCCCAAGAATGTGTGGGTATACTCACAGTAATTCTGACTTTAATCTTCTGAAGGAATTAAACTCAAGCCTACCATCATCAACACTGTCTCTAAATTTTCCCTCCTCTTTGCTCTTCCAGTACAGCTGTCCCTCCCTTTCTCTCCTTTCCTGCCTCTGTCTCTTTCCTTCTCTCTCTCCCTCTCCCCTTCCTACCTTTTTAAAAGCCAAGTAAAGCAAAACCAAAACCAAACAACAACAACAAAAAACAGCAAAAAAAAAAAAAACCCTAACCTGTTACTGAAAGTACCCTGTGAATCTGAATGTTTCTGGTTTTTAGTTGTTGTTGTTGTTTTGTTTTTGTTTTTTCAAGACAAAGATTTTTTGTGTAATAGCTCTGGCTGTCTTAGAACTTGCTTTGTAGATCAAGTCAGGCTCAAACTCACAGAGATTATTCTCCTTCATCTGCTTCCTGAGTCCTGGGATTAAAGGCATATGCCACCAACCAACTCTTTTTTGTTTGTTTCTCATGATAGGGTTTCTCTGGCTGTCCTAGGATCGGTTTTGTAGGCCAGGTTGACCTCAAACTTAGAGACCTGATCTCTCTGTCTTAAACTGAGGTTCCAGACCTCTGTAATTGAGTCTGAGACAGTTCTGAGCCTTCAGAACAGATTTGGCATTTCCTGTCCTGTTCTCCTTTTTTTGTGTGGATGTGCTAAAATCAGTGTCTTTCTCTTTTTCTGCCATCTTTGCTATGAGATTGTTATTCTTCAATTGTATCAGGTGTACTTTTCAGAGATCTTGAACCCTATGCATTGATGTCTTCTTCCTCCTGCCTTCCTTGTTTTGGAAACAGATTTGTTTTGGATCTGTAGCCCAGGCTGGTCTGGAGCTCACTGTACAGTGAATGCTAGCCTTGAACTCATAATAATCTTGCTTCTGCTTTTCAACTGCTGGGGTAATCAATGTGAGCCATAATGTCTGGCTGTGCTATTTTTAAGTCAAAGTAGCTAATGTTTGCTACTTTACTTATTTGGTACTAGGGACTGAATTCAGTGTTCTTTCATCCTAAACAATCTCTCTACTATTGAACTACACTCCAATCCCCAAGGGCTTTGGATTTTATACTCTAGTTAGATTAATAAATGTTATCTGTTTTTTAGGTAACATACAATATGGTTATAGCAGTAATTAAATGAGATAAAAAGTCAGTGAATGGATAAATAGCTCATGCACTCAGAGCAATGGTGTGTCCAACACTGCTGAAACATGTGGGTAAGATCACATACCACACTTACGTTCAAGGACAGCTACTGTTTTAAGTTTGACTCAGTCTCAAAGTGATTTTTATATGAGGTCAAGATGTTTGTAGCCTGGTGATCTCAGTGTTCTTACTGACACATTTTCCACAATCATGTGTATGTATAAATTTTAATCATGGGCAGTGTCCTTTGTGGAATGTCCATTCGTCCTGACATCATGGTATGATTTAACATTTGGATCACAGCTGTTTCTGGAAACCACAAGCCTTTTGTCTATGGATTCTGAACCTCTATTATCTGTACTGACCATCTCTCATGACCATTTTCCTCACATTTCCAAAGGTGAACAGTAGCATATACTTTCCCCCATTTTTCTCAACTATCATTTCCTGGCTAGCCTAGGACAACTAAGGTTTTCCCATCTTTACAATTCACCAAGAATCAAAGCAAATTAAAGAAATCTGATGAAATTAATAACTTTTTTGAAATCATAAAACTAGTCACAGAGCTATATGAATTTCTGTTACATATCTTAAGCTCATTTTATAAGAACCCACTTGATGTGGGATTTCCCTCTGTATGCTGTGATTGCCACTGATTAATAAAGAAATTGCTTTGGACCTATAGCAAGGCAGAACTTAGCTAGGCAGGGAAAACTAAACTGAATTCTGGGACAAATAATGGCAGAGTAGAGAGAAGCCATGTAGCCCCACCAAAGACAGACGCCAGAACTTTACTTGGTAAGCCGCAGCCTTGTGGCGATACACAGATTAATAGAGATGGGTTAACTTAAGATATGAGTTATTCAGAAATACGCTTAAGCTACTGGCCAAACAGTATTGCAAATAATATAGTTTCTGTGGCATTATTTTGGGGATGAGCAGCAGGAAATGAACAAGCAGCCTCTTACTACACCCACTGGAAAAAAAATTCCCTGAACTCTAGAAAGCAGTGTCTATCTATCTGGGGCTATCTTTTGCCATCTCATCTGTGTTATGAGTAATGTACCTGAACAGAACATTTTAAATGCTGAATGTCCCTAAGACTCTTTAAGTAAATGCTAGGAGATGTAGTATGAATATGTAGCCTTTTAGTAGTGTCCAGTTCTCTACACACCTTGGCTATTCACTTTAGTCTTGGCTTCAACTAATTTCTTCTTTTGGATTTGTTGTGCTACCATTCCTTGGAAGAGATAAATAGATATCTGTTCAGATAGAGAACCAATGGCAGACCAAAGTAAGGAGATCACCAAAGACCAACTTAATGAACCAATGAGATTTATTGGAGTCACTTACAGGAATATGGGTGAGGGGTTACTTAAAAGATCAAAAATAACTCAAAGACAGCTGCATCACAGAAGCCCACATTGGCATGAGTGACAGCTGATGAGAATTTAGAACCTGGAGAGCATTTTCAGGCAACTCAGCTCATTGGAAAATGTCTGTTTTGGGCTGGAGAATGTGTCTTTCAATCAGCTCTTGTGGTCAGAGCCTCTTCCCATTAGCTCTACTTGTTCTAGAGTGTCTCCCAGCAGTCCTTATTGTTTCTAGAGACGTGAGGAAGCAGGAGGCCTGATGAATCTGATCAATTTCAGGGACTTACTGAAGGTTTTAAGTTGTTTAGGTTTAAGCAACTTCATTACAACACGATCTGTTTTACCTCAGAGGAAATTACTACACAGCAGGCTTTTTATACCTTGATTCCTTTCAATAGGTTTTTGGCTTTCATTTTGCCTTCCTTTAGTATATTGTATGGATCTTCAGAGAGAACTTACATAATTTACGGAAGTGAGGCTGAGCATTTTGAGAGCAGAGTGAGTCTTGACCTTCTATTGTTGCATGACTGGAGTCTGCAACCCCTGTGCTCCCTAGCTGCCCACCATTTATAGTTAGACCTTCCTAAAGGCCTGCTTACTCTTCCCAGTACAGTTTTTTTTTTTCCTGTGCTGACAAAATATTACTTCACTGCGTTCCCCAGGGAGTACAGGAAATGGCTCCTGCTGCTTCCGTGCATTGCTGGTACCATGCACTTTAAGCACATAAATTTTAATATAAAATTTAAGTCTTCTTGGAAGTATTAGATTCTGTGAGCTTAATGTTTTTGATGACTCATATTGTCACTCAGTTTCTTTGGTGATTTAGTAAAAGATCTGAACTCCTCTCTGAAATGAACATTCTCATTTAATAAAAAAATGAAATGTTTACATAATTATTTTGATCAGAGTTGACAGTAAAGCAGGGATTCTGAGAAATGCTGCTACTAAATATTCTCAGTAAACTCATTTCTCCTTTGTCTGAATTTACTTTTTACTTAAACGGCACATCAGAGATACCATATCCCCTGTGAGTTGCTTTAGCATCATGCTTTCTGAATAAATAAGATAAATGTAGGAAGTTTATTCTTATTAGGTCATCATTCTTTCACTCATCCATTTATTTCTTTATTCAATAACTGCTCTGGAGCCTGGATGATTCTACACACTGGAGAGACAGTGGTGAACAATATAAAATCCGTGTCTTTGCATAGCATATGCCCTCCAGTCAGGGGAAGGAGCTAATAAAGAACTCCGGAAGACAGGGGAACAGAGTGTGGATGGGATGAAGTAAAGAAAGCTGGGCACACCAGGTTTCTCCCTAACCCCCCAGTGCCACCATTTGCCATCAAGATGTCTCTTTTGTTACTCCCCCTCCATCCTACCTCCAACCTACTTCCCTGTACCTAGCCTGTCCTACTCACCCTAATTCCCATCCCTCCATTGCCCGAACCCCTGTCCCCAGTTTACCCAGGTGAGCTTTTCTACTTCCCCTTCCCAGGGAAATCCATGCATCCCTTTTTGGGCCCTCCTTGTTATCTAGCCTCCCTGGGACTGTGGATTGTAGATTGATTATCATATTCTTTACTCCTAATAACCACCTATGAGTGAGTACATACCATATTTGTCTTTCTGGGTCTGGGTTACCTCACTCAGAATGTTTTTTTTTTTAATAGTTCCATCCATTTTCTTTCAAGGCAAACCCACAAGGATGACTCCAACTAAGACTCCTAGCAATGGTGGAGAGGGTGCCTGAACTGGTCATCTATTATAAGCAGATTGGAGACTTCCCTAATTGCCATCAGAGATACTCTATCCATTAACTGATGGAAGAAGAGGCAGAGGTTCACAGACAAGCACTGTGCTGAGCTCTGAGAGTCTTGCTGAAGAAAGGGAGGAGGGATTGTATGAGCGAGGGGGGGGTCATGGCGGGGAGACCCACACAGACAGGTGATCTGAGCTCATAGAAGCTCATGGACACTGGACCTACAGTCAGGGAGCCTGCATGGGACCAACCTAGGCCTTCTGATTGTGTGTGACAATCATGTATCTTGGTCTCTTAGTAAGGTTTCTAACAGTGAGAGCAGGACCTCTACCTGGTGCTTAGCTGGATTTTGGTAAACCTGTTCCCCAAGCTGGGTTACCTGGTCCTGTCTCAACATAAAGGAAGGAGCTCGGCCCTGCCTCAAGTTGATGCACCATGATTTGTGCAAGCCCTTGGGAGGCCTGTCCCTTCCTGAATGAAAATGGAGAAGTGGATTAGGAAGGAGTAGACAGGAAAGGAGAGGGGGCAGGAAGAGAGGAGGGAGCAGAAACTGTGCTTGCATTTGGGGATTAGGGAGAAACCTGGCATGCCCGGCTTTCTTTGCTTCATCCCATCAAACTATGTACCCCTATCTTCCCTAGTCATTAATTAGCTTCTTACCCTGACTGGAGAGCATGATAAATGAAAAGTAAATGTTATTTAAATAAAAAAAAGAAAAAAATGCTAGCTAGTCATGGCGTGTGAGGTAAGGACTTTGACCAGTGGGATTAGGACAGGTCTCTGATTTCCCTCTTTCTTCCTATATGCCTGTATATATGTGTGTATGTATGTGTGCATGTATGTGTGTATGTTTGTATGCATGTACGTATGCATGTATGCATGCATGTGTGTATGTGTGCACGCATGTATGTGCATGTATGTATGTGTGTATGTATGTATGTGTGCATGCATGCATGTATGTATGTGTGTATGTGTGCATGTAT
>LOEQ01008207.1:22109-36136 GCA_001685075.1 Bramus lutescens
GCACGAAAGCACGCGGCATCAGAGTGTGGTGTTTCTCAAAACCATCAGTAAAATGAGAGAGGGCACAAGGTTACATAAACCAACACAGGGTTGCTCCTCCCCAAGAGGTAGCCTCACCTTCTACAATCTCCTGATGACTGGTCTTTCGCTGCCCCTTCCTGGTGGGTTTCCTGCTGGTGACCCTCACACTCACCTGGGCAGGGCCTAGTGAAGAAGAACGCTTAAAAGAAATCCCACACTAGCTCAGAATCGAGTCTAACAGAGGGTTATTTATTTAGGGGTAGCCTCACAGATGACAGTCTTCTGCTAGAACGGGGAACAGCAACCGAATCCTGCAGCCAGAAAAGAGGCCAGATGCGCACTTTACATCACCAGCATAAATAGTGCAAGAGACCATGCCCAAGTGGGCCAGTAACTTAAAGACGGTATACCAGTAGTAGGAATTCCTACAGCAGGCCAGCCAGAATTCAGATTCAGCTCACTCGGCTCCAGCAGAAGGCCTCCTGGTGTCTCCCAGGTAGACAAACAGTATATTCTAGGTGGGGAGACACAAAATCTCTAGACAGGTTCTGACCACACAGTTCTAGGGGCACAAGTCAGTTATGATTCTGGACTTTGTACTGCTGCAGAGAATCCAATTCAGAGCTTTCCCCCCATTTTTTACCAAATCCAATTCCCATTTCAATTTTGCATAAACCTTCAACCCTTGAATTCTCTCTCCCATGAGACTACTTTACAATGTGCTTAAGTTGCAAGTCTCCTTCCAAACTGGAACGTTGACTTCCCAGGCAGGTGTATACACCTGCATGTTTCCTCTTCAGTGTGACCCTCCTTCTCCAGACGATGGGCCAGGAATGGAGAGACCTCGTGGAAACCCAACCCAAATCAACAGTCCTTTCGGGGTGAATCAGCTGCTCAGCTAACTTAACTGACTGTAGCAGCCACAGAGGATTGGCTGTGCACTCCAAGAGTGGTCCTTGTTCTCTTGCCCTCAGCCTCCGGTCCCGGACACCAGGTAGGGTGACCAAGCAGGGACTCTTCCTGTTATTTCTGCTCCTGCCTGTCCGGTTAAGACATGATCTTGGGGAGCCTCTTGGTCAAACTTGACAATGTTTATCCCATGTTTTGCTGTTCTTTCCAGTGAACAATGTGGGAAATTCCAAGGGAGAGTATTGTGGAGATCTGATTTTCATTTTAATAAGCTTTATAAATTTCCTCAACTAAAAGAGAAGCTAAGGATCAATGTTTAAGTCTTTCGTGATGACCCTCCACCAAATGTTAACTGGGTTGGTTTCCACGAGGAAGTCTCTCAGGCAAGCACAGTATCTCTTTCTATTCCTGCTGACAAGACTAGGAAGGAAGAAAATGAGATTTTTAACCTTTCAATCCTGTCCCCAATGTCACCGCACATACATTACAGAATTATGCCAATCAGTTTTCAAATTAACTAGGAAATTTGATGACAGAGGATATAGAATGGCTTGGAAATGTCCCTTTCCTTATCAAATGTGCCACATTTTTACATTTTAGAAAATGCATGATGTTAAAATACAATTCAATCTGAGCATCTTTCATTCTTTCTGTTCATATTTGTATATGTGTGATGTGTGTGCACACATGCCTCTGTGTGTGTGTGCTTATGAGTGTGTGTGTACATGAGCATGTGTACGTGTGGAGGGATGTGCACATAAATGCAGGTACCATGAGACAGCAGAAGAAGGTATTGCATGCCCTGAAGCTGGGGCTGGAAACAGACATGAACCTTCTGATGTGGGTGCTGGAACCAAACTCAAAGTGTATGTGTTTATAAGCACTGAGCCATCTCTTCAGCACCCGAGGTGTCTTTCCTAATGAATTGTGACTATGCAAAGAAGAAACAGAGATGGATCTTTTGGAGGAACAATGTTGTTTGGGGAAAGCCCTGGGTTCTGGAGCTAAATAACTACAGGCTGAATCCTGGTTAAACTGGCTCCGAGAAGCTTGCACAGAGGACCTCACACCATAGGTCATTGGCTCCTCTGAGGACTGGCTTGAAAGGGATTTTACAGTCCCATCTGGATTCACTTCCAGGAAAGCCAAAGACTCCAAGCATCTCTGATGTGATTTTTGCACTCCTGAAATTCTGTGATTTCGTGAAGGAAATGTGAGAGAATTACATTGGCGTTTAATGCAAGGCACGCAGGAAGACATGACAGAAAATTCGACATGTAAATTTTAAGGCCTTCACCTTTACTGCAAAAATTGTCAGTATCCAATTTACATAAGATTATGAATCTAGAAAGAGGGTGGTAAAATATCTCTTCTACCAAAATGTGCGTGCTGGCCTGAAAGAGCTATGTGATTTCATAACTGCTTCTGTGAGACCTTTTGATCTCTGATGACATTACTACTATTCCCATCTATTTTTACTTGAATGCTGGTGATGAGGGTTCTGTCCTCTCTTACTCCCACACACTCTCCTCCAGAAAAGTTCAATTCTTCTTAACATGGATTACCCAGAAATCTATTGAAGCCCAGACCGGTTTCAAAGGGTCCAGTCCCTGTGCTCCACAGGGAACTTGAACTGTACACCTATGTATTGGCAGTCACACCCACAAATTTTTGTCAAGCACAACTCAAGGAAGAGATGTTCATTCTGGATTCCAGCTCCACAGGGACTGAAAGCCATCATGGGAGGAAGGCATGGCAACAAAACTGATTCTGTACAGTTAATCACATAATGGTTCCTGTGGCAGCCAAGGGTACTATTACCCAAGGGCTCACTGCTAGTGACCCATTCCGTCCATCTATGTCCTCCATCATAAAGGTTCCACAACCTTGGAAAACAGAGCCACTAGCTATGGGCCAAGTGTTCGAACACCTAAGCCTTATTATATGGGCATTCTAACTCAAACCAGACCAGCCTGAACACTCCACAGAATTCCGACACTCTACATGTCCCAGACTGCCAAATGGCCAACTCACTCCTTGGTTTCATATCCTAGGGCACGATAATCTAACTGCCTAAACCACATACCATATCTCAGCTAAGATTAAACCTATCCTATTTTTCTTTTCATCAGTCCAAGATCTAACAAATTAATATGGTCTTTGTATGAATCAGGGTTCCTTAGAACAGAACTGATATAATGAGTATTTATTAAAGAAGGAGTTATTAGATTGGTTTACAGGATACAATTGGAGTATTCCTATAATGACCTTCTCCTACTAGAGATGCTGAGAACCATGTGGCTGAATGTACAGTCCCAGTCTGGTGTTGAAAGCCTGAAGGATTCCAGGAAAGCCACTGATCTTCAGTCCTGTTGTAAACCCGAAGAAGTTCATTTTGACATCAGCAAAGGAATCATCATCATCATCATCAGTAGCAGCAGCAGCAGCCATGTGTACACAAACTTGCCAGTAAGGCTGAAAGCTAAGTGACCAGGCCTAAAAGAAGGGGGTGGAGCTTTCCACTTTTCCTTTTATCTGGGCCACTATCAGAAGGTGCCACCCACATTTAGGGTAGGTTTTCCATCACTTAAGGCAAATCAAGATAATCCCCTCCAGAGAAGCTCCCTGGCAACATGATGCAAATAATCCCTCGCTGGGATTCCCTTCCTGGGTGACTCTAGGTTACACCAAGCTGACAATTAAAGCCGACCTTCGCAATGTTCTTTGTAGAATGAGTCTCTAATGTGTATAACTGTCTGTCTCTACGTCAACTCTCTTCACCCAGCTTGAAACAATGCCTGAGAATTCTCTTCAGGTCTTTCATTGCATTCATCCCTGAGTACAAGCCTTCTTAGAGTCCCTGAGCTATGTTCTAAAGTCCCTAAGACCTAAAAGCCCTCAGCTACAGTCTGGCAATATGCTCGCAAAGAACATGCTTGCCATGTACTCCAGGCTTCTGCAGCCACTTCAGGAGTTCTCATACATGAATGCCCAGGTTCCCAGCTGGAAAAGAAGGCAAGCCTGCTTGGAGGCGCTTTTGAGCCCTCAGCATGGCCAGCCATGGCCATCCCCACTAAACCTCTCCAAGACCTGAAAAAAGGGTAGAAAAAGTCAGGATGCAGAGTCATGGCATAGATTAAAATCCTTGACCAGGAAAATGGAAGGAAAAGTGGGGCAAGAGAGCTCCTAGCTGTGTTTCTGTGGGCAAGACAAACAGGGGTTTCTTTTGTTTTAGTTTGTTCTACTCAGGGATGTAGATCTTTAGGAATATAGATTTTAAGAACAAACCAAGAATGGAAGTATGTACTTATAAATCCCAGCGCCTAGGAGGCTGAGGCAAGAGGATAGTGAATTCTAGGCCAGCCTGGGCTGCACAGTGATACCCTGACTCAAAACAACCAAACAAACAGATGGATGAATGAACAAAATAAAATTTTCTAGAGAAAAATAAGTCATAAGACTGACATGTTTGAGATCAGCGCCTTTTTCTACTGTCTACAAACTGCAGACACTATACATTTCCTCTGGGACTCAGTTTTCTCTGCAGTGAAAATAAGAAAAAAAGAGGAAGTTGTCTCATGACTCTCAATGGCCCAGGGAGATGGGAAATCTGCAGATCTATGTGTTACTGGTAGAGGGTAGGGAGAAGGGTGGGAAAATCAGAATCGTGGACCGAGATGAGTATGGAAACACAGATCACTGGCTCTTGGCAGGCAGGAAGTTGAAGCAGGAGATGAAAATAGCTTGAGATCATTCAGTCTCGGGTTTATAGGAAAGGCTGGCCCTTCCCAGAAGCTGTGCCTCAGACCTGGCAGAAGACACAGGCAGAGTGGGAAGTGGAAAATGTTCCCAAAACACCCGAAGACCTGGGAGATGATGCTCAGACATAACTGGAAAGCATCCCACAGCATCCAGGAACACCAAAAATGGTACTTCAGGACTCCCCAACAGCTTCTCCCTGAAGTGTCTGAGAGCTTTATACCAAAGACCATAGAAAGACAGAGATGCTGGGAGTGGCGGCATTCAGGAGATAGCATTGGACCAATTTTTATTCTGACTGTATGGAATTGGTCAAATGTGAAAAAGATTCCTCACTTATATGAAGCAGTCAGCACAAATTAAAAATGCCCTGCTACCTGGGAATTTTGTTAGCTCTTACCGTTGTGACAACATGCCTAAGGGAAACAGTTGTAAAGAGGGAAGGGGTGCCTTAGTCTCATAGTTTTGCAAGTTTCTGTCCATGGTTTAGCTCTGCTCCTTGGGGGTCTGTTGTGAGACAATACATGGATGGATGCCCTTGTGGTGGCTGAGAAGATAAGGCTCAGAAGTGGGCTTCCCAAATGTAAGCCCTCAAAGAATCCAGTTCCCCCAAGTACTACATCTGATGTTTGCATCATGTCCTTGGTAGCCCGTAATAGAATAATCCAGAACAAATCTACACCCTTAGAAGCTAATCGCCTCCCAAGAGCTGCACCATGAACCCACTGAGGGAGCTCACCTTCAACATCTGAACGTTTTAGAGAACTCTCAGATCCGAGAACAGTATTGAGCTCAGATTATGTGTCCCGTCTCCAGAGATTTGTATTTAGGGACAATGCATGGTTTGAGAACAGTCCCTGGTGATTCTGATGTTTCCCACTATTTCAGATAAGCCTGGGTGGAGGAGGCTATAACAGAAAAAGAAAGAGAAGAAGAAAGAGGAAAAGAAAGAAGAGGAAGAAGAAGGAGGAGAAGGAGAAGGAGGAGGAGGAGGAAGAGGAAGAGGAAGAAGAAGAAGAAGGAGAAGGAGAAGGAGAAGGAGAANGAGGAGGAGGAGGAGGAGGAGGAGGAGGAGAAGAAGAAGAAGAAACGTGGCACAGTTCACTTAAATCTAGCATTTGAGCCCACACCACTGTCAGAAAGAAAGTCACCTGCTAACACAAGTGGATTCCTGTGAATGAGTAATGGGGAAAGCATGAAGACTGGTTTGCTGCCAAACTGTTCTTTTGTGAGTGGCGTTCATGTTTGCCCAGAGGTGCAGGAACGAGAGTGTTATGATAAAGTAGAAATTAATATCTGGAGTCTAAATCACAAACCTACAAATGCTAACAGTGGGTTACATTTTATTGCTCTCATTTGTCTTAAATTGACATCAAGTTGCTCCCGGCTTCCCTTTGAGTGGCACATGAAAATCAAAACTACCTTGAGCCAGACAATTAGATCGTGTTTAGTGGTGAGACCAATCTTGGTAAGTAAGCACTGTCTGAAACCTATGGTGCAGGGACAGATGTCCTTTTCATTATCTTAGGATAGACATGGAACGCTATACATTTGTGTGTGCCGACAGTGGGTGAATATTTCACTCAGTGTCTCATGTGCCTCCGAGGTCAAAAGCACAAATGGTTCTATTAGGAAGGGAGGCAGAAGCTGGACTACACAGAACTTGCCTTCTCCGTTAATGAGCGTCATCATCCCTAAAAGTCCTGACATACTGATGAGAGGAAAAAGAGAAAGATGTAAATACAGGAGGTGGCTGGGCCACAGCTTCGAGGGGATGCTGTCCTGGTCCCACCCATTGTGGTTTGCACTCCTACCCCAGCACCATATGAGAGTAACTCCCAATTCTGCATCCATGAGATACGGAGATCCTGGGGTATCAAATAAGCGTCCTGCATATTGACCTCATGACACTTGATTTTCCCACTCAGAAAGCCTGTTTCATGGTTGGAGTTCTGCAACTTGCTACAACTTGTTCAATGAGGACCAGGATCTTGTGCTTGCAGAAATCCAGGACTTACTATTTTCTTTACATCATCAGCTTCTAAACATATTCTTACCCTGGAGATTGCTTCCCACCATCACCCCAGGACAATACCTACCCCATAGCCTCTTCTGAAGCTATGACAGTTCCTAGAAGACTAACTCTCCTCCTACAAGACTCTCAACCACCACCACCACCCAAGCAACTAGCATCCTGCTCCTGTTGTTGCTCTTAACAACAGGATCTTTCTTTGAGGTCTTCTTTCCGAAGGTGTCTTCCTTGACCACGCTAATCAATAGCTCATGATAGCTCCTTTAGGGAAGCTATTAAGATGATCTCAAATCCTTCCACGTCATCAGATACTGTCTTCATTGTCTGTTTATCTGCTTGCCCTTGTCTCTGGCATCCTGCCAGAAAACGCATCATAAGCAAACAGATTCCTGGCTGTATGTCAGCTGAACACCCAGGGTACACAATAGGTGCTCAGCAAACATTTATTGAATTCGTGACAGTTGCTGGGGGCTAAAGAATCAAGTCTAAACCAAAGCCAAAATGATAAGGCTATGAATCAGATAAGATGACTGTCCTTGGAGCTCCGTATTACTCTCTCTTGTGTGATTTATTTTCATGTGATCCATGCTCTATAAAGTATGTTCTGAGTACCAGGCAAGCTCCACTGTTTTGATAATCTCAAACTCTTAAATAAATAAAATTTCAAGAAAATTAAATATTCCCAAGTTCAGTGAGAGAAAAAAAGGGGTGGGGGGGAGAAAAGAGCTGAGCCTGTCTTCAGAACCTCAGAACCTCTTCCTCCTTCTACAGCTGGAGAAGTGAAGTCAACAATCTCTCTCTCGCTCTCTCTCACTCTCTCTCTCTCCCCCTCCCTCCCTCCCTCACGTACACATGTACACATGCATAAATGCACACACACATGCTCAAATACACATGCCCATATCCTTCATACATACATATGATTGCTCTTGAGACCCCACCAAACCACAGAAGTATGATCTGTCTGTCTAAGCTGGGTGATCGTGGACATAGACAACAGACTCAACAACTGTGTGTTTCTTCTCTCTCTGAGGTAACTGCAGTATCCAAGTTCCCCATCTCCAAGAGGATGGTAGGGGATTGGGGAAAAAAAGGTATTTGTAAGCCTTTTCAGACTTTACCCATGAAAAGCTCTTTTCCAAAGGTCAATTTCATTGTGTCCCTGGAACATAGAAAACCCACCAGACTTTTACAAAGAGTATGGATTTTTTTTCCCTTTTGGCCCACTAACTATGAAAAGAAGGGATTATACCAGATGGCCTATTAGATCCCTGCCAGCTTGAACCTCCCAGAAACCAACAGAGTGGAAAAATACAGGCTTTGAAGTAAAACAGACCCAGATTGTAACGATGAGCCTCTCTAGGTCTTTACTATCATGAAAACTGACATAGCAAATTGACTTCCAGAAGTGGCTATAGACGCTTATATCATACTTAGTACAAAGCCCAGGACACAGGTACTTTAAAGTGATGACCATTATGATTTTTGTGATGAAATTTGTATGTCACTGCTTTGGGCTGCCAAGATAACCAATGTCTGTGAGAATTTAAAAATAGCTATCAGCAACATATGTGCTGCTGGCTGCTGGATGTTCTTCCGTGTTCAGGTTATACTTTGGTGAAAAGACATGTTAGAGGCCTGCTTTATACAGAGACCAGTTTTCCTGCATGGCACAGGCTCTCCGCAGTGATACCCAGGTTGTGTGATGACTAAAGAAACTCCATTTTGTACCAGGCACCCATTTTCATAGTCATCCACCTCTGACCTAAACTCCTGAAAATCCTGACCCCTTGCCCACTCCTCAGAACAGTGTAACTGCTGTGAGATGATTAAACACATGCCCTGCCTTCTGCACACTCACTTATTGCTGCAGGCAAGGGAACCACGGTGGTTCCTCACATTCCACAGGAGTAGAGTAGCTGTGGATTTTACCTTGAAAAATCCTATATCCATTTCAGTGCAGCATGCCTCTGATACAGCTTTGAGGTTATGGCCCTGGGAGCAGTTATTATAAATCTGGCTAGATATAATCAGTATCGAGTCTGGGTTCTTTTCCTGGCAGTCTTGAACTCCAAAATATTTTTGGAGGCTCCAGACTCAGGGATAGGAATTCAGGATAGGTCCTAAGCAAGGGCAAGTTCAAGACCAGTTTGGAGGCCCAAGGGAACTTGAGACCACTGCTGCCACAATGTAAAATCAGGAAGGGTCAGGCCTTAGACAGGAGGAAGTGCCATGACTAAGACCACACTGGATCGTGCTCCACTGCTGCGGGAGCTCCTTCCGCTCTTTCAGCCAATAGACTTAGGATACAAGCCCACTTGGGCGTGGTCTCGTTTGCTTTAAAAAGCAGCATTAGCCGTGTGCTCACTCTCTTGCTTCTGGCTCCGCTTCCAACTACTAGAGTCCTTTCCTGATCACACAAAGAGCTGTTGTCTGGGATGGTGTTCTGTAACTTTTTCCCCTCTAAATAAATAACCATTCTATTAATCATAATTCGAAACTGGTGTGGGATTGTTTGTGACTTATGCCTTCACTTTACCTCAGTCAAACCAGACCCTAGCCATTCTCCATCTCAGAGAAGCACCCTCTAGTGGACCAGCCATCCCCTCTGGTGGAAGGGGCCAATGGAGAACAGTCACCCAGACCTCCTTTGCAACCAGTGATGTATATAACCAGAAAGCCCATAACCCTCCCTTCTCTTAGAAGTCCAGGCCCTTACCACCCTGTTGAAAACTCTTTCCTTTACCCATAAACCAACCCGGACTGACTGTAGGTAGCTTCAAAGTACCCTTCTTATGCCTGATGAGAGTAACCAGGGTGGCTGCAGGAAGAAGAGCTGAGTGAATATTGCCCCCTTCCCGACCAAACTGCTCTCCCAGCAATGATCAGGGTCAGGGGATACTAGACGCCTAGTGCCAGGCCCTACTGACTGGAATAGTCAGCAGCTGGACAGTCAACTGACCTCTCAAAGGTAGCTGAGGTAATTCAGGAAATTGGGAATCTACTACTGGGTTTCCACAACACCTCTGGATGGTTTGCAGAGAGATTACCCCATTTTCTGGATGCCCCAGGAAAACAGAAGGCTGTTAGTATTGTTTTTATGACCAAGTTGACTACAGATATTCAAAGAAAGTTACAGAAATTAGAAGGGCTTGAGGGAATGAACAGACCACAGTCATTGGAAATAGCTGAGAAGACCTTTAACAATAGAGGTCCAGATGAGAAGAAAAACAAGAGGCTGTCTAGAATACTGTTGGTCTTTCAGAGAAGGGCCAAATAGAAACCAAAAGTACCAACAAAAACCAAACAAATCAGCCTCAAGACAGATTGGAGAAGGACCAATCTGTACTTGGTAGATGTGACCCGATTCACCAATGGAAGCAGTTATGTACAAGGTGGGTTCACATATGCAGGAGTAGCTGTGATGACATTTACTGAGGTAATTTGGACCCAGTCTCTGCCTCAAGGGACACCAACCCAAAAGACAGAATGATAGCCTTGACTCAGGCACTAAGATGGGGAAATAGCCACATTGTCAACGTCTGTACCAATAGCTGCTATGCCTTTGCCACTGCATGTATCCACAGTGCTTTGTACCAGGAATGGGGCCTGATGATCTCTGCAGGAAAGGAGATCAAAAACAGAGGCAATCTCTGCTCCCCTGGGAGTTATTTGGCTCCCATTGAAGCTTGCTGCAATCTATTTTCTAGGACACCATAAAGGGGACTGAAGTCCATGGCAACAGATCTGCTGATGTCATGGCAAATAGACCAGCCACAGAGCCAATCAGGCCACTGCAAATGTTAGACTTCCCCTCAATCCTCACCTTCCTGCCTGAGCCAGTACTGTCTGAGCAGTGGTTCTCAACCTTCCTAGTACTGTAGCCCTTTAATACAGTCCCTCATGTTGTGGTGACCTCCAACAAAATCGCTTCTGTTGCCACTTCATAACTGCAGTTTTGCTACTGTTATGAATCATAATATAAATATATGTGTTTGCCAATGGCCTTAGGCAATCCTGTGAAAGGGTCGTTGGACCTCCAAAGGATCACAACCCATAGGATGAGAACCACTGTGCTAGAGCATCCTACATACATCAGTAATGAAGAAAACTGGCCGTGAAGCAGGGGTTCAATAAGACAGGGGACTGGTGGGTTCTTCCAGATGGATGCCCCATCCTACCAGAAGCCTTAGGGCTATCCCTTCTCCAGCAAATCCATCAGAGATCAGCAAAATTAGAAGAATTAATGGGGAGTGAGCAGGCAATTGGGAACAGAGTTGCTCCCTACCCTTCTCTTCATGATCAGGTACTTCCCCTACAGGGACAAGCTATCACCATTTGGAATGTTTGAGAAGCTACCTCCACCTATTCCTGCAAAAGGAGGGCCACAGACCACTGAAATGTTTAATTATTTCTTCCTCAAGCCCTATAGGCATCACAGCAGACAACCCAAGATGTCCAGAGTCATCTACCACTGCCACCACCAGTGCCACCCTTGACTGAACTAGTTCACAGGTTCCAACCCAGGGATTTGGTATGGGTGGCTCGCCCCCACATCAGAGCCCTGGCACCTTCTTGGGAGAAGCAAGATCTTAACAACACCCACAGCTATCAATGTATCAGGGACTCTGGCTTGGATCCACTCATCTAAAGGCAAACGCAACTGGCCAGAAGGAAGGTGAAAATGGAGAGTAATGCAAAATTCACAGTGCCCTCTACAGGTGTTGTTTGTCTGAACCTCTGTCTTAGGCTGAGATTAACGTTGGGAACATAAACACACATCTCTTATACTTACGAGCTAAAAATGTTAAGGTTTGGAATTGGCAGCCATACTACTTTGCTATAGCACTAGTTAATAGAAAAATGATAGTTACCGCCCAAAAAATATTGTGTTCCAGCCTATGTTTACATTTGATCTATAGGACCTTTTTGAAGCTCTCATGTTCGAGTCAGAAACCATCAATTTCAAATTGTAGCATAATATATAGAGATAGCAGATTTATAGCATGTAATAAAAATATACTAAATGAAGCCTCCTTCTCTGTAGGTCTGGTGGTTGGACCAGCACATTGCCATCGCAAGAAAACAAAAAAGAGTTGTCATTGCTCAGACCCAAACAGTAAGACTGAGATTATCCAAGACATACAGGACATCTAGATCTCCACATCTTTCTTCTGGAGGGAAGTACTCCCCCAGGATGTACCTTCAGGAAATGTCGCCCCTCTGCCCTAAGAGTCAAGACTTGGTATGAATTGAGCCCACAGTCCTGGCTTAAGGCTCGAACCTGGGGTCTCCAGTTTAACATTAAAAGACATGACTATGAATGGACTGAAGAATTCTCTATACAAAAGATGTCACCCCACCAAGCTAGCCCTACAGCCTAAGAGAAAGCTGGCTGCCTTAGTCAAAGATTTAAGTGTCTCCCCTCTCTGTCCTCTCTCCTTGGACTTCTCTGCCCATGCTAGTAAGTTGACCCTCATTCTAAACCAAGGGGTCTAAGGTAATAGACTCGACCTCAGTCCTAATCCAGGAAAAGCATAATGCAGTTTTACCTCACAGTGATGTCCCTGAGCTAGAGACCTTAAAGTTCCTACATAACTTGCTGCCCCTTACCCTCCCCAACCTGGGGAATGATTGATGGCTTCACCTAGACCTTGGCCTTCTTTATATATCAGGATAGGGTCCAGCTCTCCATCACCCTAACTACTACCCCACCAGGATGTTTATGAACTGGAAGGAAGGAAGCTTGCCCTAGGAGACCTCCGTGGAGCAGGTAACTGTTTAATCTCTCCCATTTCTAATTACTCAGCTTCCTTTGGGCCAATCCTGTAGTACCCACATCTACATCAACAAATCTGAATACATTAGAATGTACCTTTCTGGCTCCATTAGGGGCATGGTGAGCCTGTATGTTTGGCCTTGCTAGAAGTGTAACAATGAATATTTTGAATTAGGACCATGGGAAGGAAATCTCTGTATTCTAGCCTATATGCTTCCCCAAGTAGACATGTATATTAGAGGAAATGGCAGAAGAAAATTGCCTGCATATACAGGAGAATGCCACTATGAGGTCCAGAGCCTTGTTAGAAAGAAAAGAAAAGAAAAGAAAAGCCATCTAGGCTATAGTTACACCCCTCCTCATGACAGCAAGGATTGCAGGTGCTACTGTCTTGGGACCATCAGCTTTTGTTACTCAAGGTCAGAATTTCAAAACTAAACAATAGATCAGACCAGGACATACAACACCTCAAAGATTCCATAGGACAGCTTGCAAAATAAGTGGATTCCTCGCAGAATGTTTTTGCAGAACCACCAGGGACTAGACTTTTTATTCCTAAAGGAAGGGGACCTTTGTGCTGTCTTTGGTGAACAATGCTATCTTTACGCCAACACCTCAGGCGGTATCCAAGAAACATTAAACATGGTCCAGATAAACTTAGATGCAAGAGGAAAGGCGTGTGCTGAAGCCTCTAATTGGTATCAGTCCCTTTTTTCTTGGTCTCCATGGCTTATCACCCATTAACTGCCTTGGCTGGGCCTAGGTGTTAGGATCAGCCCTTGCATTTTAAATTGGCTGCTAGCATGCATTATATTTTAAATGATTAGAAGAAGAATCAACCCTGTTAAAACATTAGCCCTACTGACTGGGTACCAACCTGCACCTCAGCATGAATCAGTGACTTGACTTATATGATCTGGAGCCAGTGCAGATTGTGATAACTAAGGAAACTACGTTTTCTACCAGGCACTAACTTCAGTAGCCATTGACCACCTCTGACCTAAATTCCTGAATATCCTGACCTCTTGCCCCTCCTTAGCCTGTGCAAATGCTTGCTCTGGCTTCTGTAAACTCACTTATTACTGAGGGCAAGGGGGATGAGCAGTCAGTCCCTGATTGGAAGAGTGAGTGAGGCAGTCTCTCAGATAGCAGTAAATTCCACAGGGGTGGAACAATTGTGGGTTTCCTTTTAAAAGCTTTCCTCGAGCCATTTCTGTATGGTATGTCCCTGATTTGTCTCAGAGACTGTGGCCCTGCTAGAACAAGCATGGCTAACTATAATTGGTATTGAGTCTGTGCCCTTTTCCCGGAGCTCTTATCTCCACAGCAATTGGACATGCTGGTTACCATGCCCCCAAATTAACACATGTGAACCATGGTTTTTATGATTTTTAAAAAATGTGGCCAGATGCCCAGTGGCAGTAAATAGCAGAAATGCTGTAGGTCACAAATGGTGGTAGCAGGCCGTGTGGTGGCAGGCAGCAGGCTCTGGGAGCAGCCAGTCCCAGGAAGAGACAGCTGCCAGTC
>LOEQ01008208.1:0-19969 GCA_001685075.1 Bramus lutescens
GGCAGGAAACCCTGACTGATCTCTGGATTGGAGAGCGAGGGGGAGGGGAAGTGGGGGGGAATTGGAGGGAAATGGGAGGAGGGGAGGAGGTGGAAATTTAAAAAAATAAAAAATAAAAAAGATATGGACAAGAAATATCTTTTGGATCAGTATTGACAAACAACTTTAGAACCACCTGTACTAGTAAAATTGCACTCCCTAATACTTTACAAAAATGATTTGCATGTTAATTTTCACAACAGTAAAATTAATTTAGATATACTGTTTATTTCAAATAACACATTATGAGACTTACAGTTTCAATTCTATAAAATGGAAAGTAAATAAATAAGAATAGAAACCTATTAAAGGTTTGCTATTTCAGACAAAGGTATTACTTATCATGTGAATTTCGAGGAAGATAGAAAATTATGAGTTATATATATGAGTTTTATATACCTTTTATGAGTTTTATATACCTATGCCTTCAGTCTATGGGCTTATGCCATTGACAATCAGAGCAGACCTTCTACCTGAGTTGGTCCTCTCTGGAAGCATCTTCACAGGATGCAAGTTCTTAGACTGATTTTAATATTTTTTCATGTCAATATCTGTGCGTTGGTTGAAATGTGTGCCATAAATCTAAGAATACCCACGGAGACCAGAAGCTAGTGTCTAATTCCTGAAATGGGAATTGAACTTCAGTCCTCTGGATCATCAACATGTGCTTATAAAGACTGAGCTCTCTTTCTCTCTCGCCAGTCATGGAATGCCATATTTAAAGATGTATTTTACTAATATTTGTCCCTATACATTCCTCAGTACAATCAAGACAGCCAAGATTAACTATTACACTTGCGCATAAAAGAATTTTGGCAAAAATAACACTAGTCATGAATCACTATTTTGGAAATACCAAATAGATAACTTGCTCCCTTACTTGCAATATGGTGGAAACTGACATCTTTACATATTTTGGTTTAGTCCATCTTCAAAGCACTTTATGACTTTATCTTAGCATTACACCTTACTTATTAATTTTCAGAGGGGTTAGCCAAACTTGTACTAAGACCTACCTAGCCAGCATGGAAATCAGGATTCAAATCCAAAAGTATGTCTTTGGACCCCATGAGAATAGCCAATACTGTGTATTAGATTTGGAAGAATCACCAGTTTGAACTTGTAATTGACATCTATGTATTAATAATCCTTATCATCAGTCCAAGCGAAATATAAGTAGAGTGTTATTAATCTCTTCTAGAGCTAAGTATGTTTTCTTTGTAGTTGATTACCTCCCCAAAGAGAATGTATGCCTAAAAATGAAGGAATCTAAAATTGCTTGAACGGTACGTTATCCTTCCACAAGATAAATATGTGCTGATGTTCTTGGAGAAAGGCAAAGGTCCATATTTTAAGGGTCAGGGACAAAATACCTCTTTAAGTTCCAAAACCCACAGGAAATCCATAATTCTTTATCCAATGGTACAATCAGTTGAGTGGTCCAAATATCCATCACTCTAAATATGCCTCCCTAAACACCGAATGAAGATGATTAGTTTAATCAAAATCTTCAGTCGGAAAAGTTCTGTAATGCTGCTGTTCTCAGAAATGTGTCTGTCCATCTCTAAGTATGTGCAATTATTAGAGTAATGTCAGATATTGCAAGGGCATGAAGAAGGCTCTTATTTCTTTCTTCCATATGAAGCCAGATTGCATTCTATCACAACACTCCAAGTACACCTCACAATGAGGTAGTTTTTATATGTTTGCTAAAAATTAGATAGCATATCTTTTATTAAAAACAGTTTTTTCATGGAATATATCCAAGTTCTGGTTTCTTCCTCCCAGTTCCTCCCTATATCCCTTTGCATTTAATCCACCTCCTCTCTTCTCTAATTAGAAAACAAACAGGCATCTAGGGATAATAATGAAATATAATTATATCATAACATAAGAGATAAAACAAGGACAAGCATATTATATTCACGCAAAGCAAACAAGCATAAAGAAAAGGAGTTAAAAGAGGTACAAGAAGCACATATTAATTTAGAGACATTCTCAGGAATCTCTTAAAAACACAAAACTAGAGGCCATAATATGTATCAAAAAAAACAGGAGGGTAAAATAAAATAAAAATATTAAAATGATAAAATTTTTAAATGAAAAAAAAATAAAATAAACTTTGATGCATTTTGAGACAAGGAAGCTCCAAAGATGCTACTGAGTTCATTTTCTGCCGGCCACCTACTGCGGGACATGACCTGCTCTTAAGAGTAGTTGGTTTCCCCAGTGAGACTCGCATGGAGAAAAGTGGGTTTTCCTTTGCACACGGTTATCATTTGGAGCTAGCTACAGGGTTAGAGATTGGGGCCTCTGTCTACTTCTCCTTTCAGGAGCCTACCTAATGCAGATCCATGCAGCTCCAGTGCATTCCGTTGACTCTGTGGGAGTTCACATATGTATCAGACCTGTTTTGTTTAGAAGGCTTGATTCCTAGGTGTGTTCCATTCCCTCAAGATTCTATGCTCTTTCTGTCTCCTTTTCCTGCAGGTTTTCTGTGCCACATGGGAGGGATTTGATTGAGATATCCTATTTAGGGCTTAGTGTTCTGAGACCTCTCACTCTGCACAGATGTTTTGGCTGTGGCTCCCTGTGTTTGTTACCATCTACTGAAGGAGTATTCTTAATTTTGACCTGAATTGCTGATAATCATTCCTAATTGTGTTTGTTTCCTTCCTGTCTTCGTTTATACGGACAAATGTCTTCACTTGCTTCTGCGAGTTTCTGAGGGAAGCATAGAAGGCAGAAAACATAAAATAAAGACTAGATTAAGTTTGTGTATCCTCCTTTTACTTAATACTCTCAAGGAAAAGAACTGACATTTTTATGCCCTGAATTCCTGAACAGAATAGAATGATGATGTTGGAAGTGATTCATTGTAAATGTTGGTCCACAACTTCAGCAGCTCAGTATATATACACATACTTTATGAATCACAGGGCTCTGTACAAGTGTTTTCCCATTTGAGATGAAAAATGGCTAACTGCACAGTGATCACATCCTGGAGCATATCCTGGAAATGGCTGACAATTTTCTCTCTCTGCTTCAAGCTTTTCTTTCTCTCTCTCTCTTTCTTTCTTTCTTCCTTCCTTCCTTCCTTTCTTTCTTTTTCTCTTTCTTTCTTTTTTTTTTTACTACATTTGACTCTGGAGTGAATGCATTTGAGCAATGCTATTATTACATGCTAATTGAGCTTGTCTCACTGAGTTTTAAATAGCTAGTTGCTATCTAGATGAATATATTCTGTTGAACTACAAGAACAATTAATTCCCAATAGTGCCATGGACAAGTAGTCTTTCACTCTTGAAAGCCTTAATTATTAATAGTTTTGCCAGGAATTTGGTTGTGTCCCAAATTGATGCATCTTTATTAAAACCACATCAAAATTCTTAGTGTCTCAGTAAATGTGTAGGCATTTCATTAAGATGGTATAGAATATGTTGGCCATAATCAGTTGATTCATGAAAAAAAATCAAAATTTAGTAAAGCTCATATGAGCAAGAAGCAGCTTAGAGATGAGAGAGATTTCCAATGCAATACAGTTGAAGACATAAAAACAAAGAATGTAAGCCATTTATTGCCTAAAATATTTCTTTTTTAAATAACTTTATTTTGAGATGATCTTGGAACTAAAGAAAGGTCAGAAGAACCATACAGAAAATTGCTGTAATAAATTTGGTCATATGTATGAAATTTTATACTCATGACACATCATAGTTTTTACACTACCTCTCTAACTACCTATATACACAGACCCAGAAACCTACATTTTAAGTTTGAAATAAGTTCCAAATATGTTATGGAATAGTATTTTTGTACACTGTTTTTTTTTCTTTTTTGTACACTGCTCTCATTGGCTTAGTAAAGAGCTATTGGCCAATAGCTAGTCAAGAAGTGATTAGGCAGACATGTGGACAGGAAAAAAGAGAACAGGGGTAATGAAGAAGGTTGGGGGTTGCCAGGAGATGCTTGAAGAAGCAAGATGAAAATGCTGTGCTTAGAAAAAGCTACCAGCACATGGAAGAGAGTAGGTAAGAAATACGAGTTAAATAAGTTGTAAGAGCTAGTTAGTAATAAGTCTAAGCTATCAGCCAAACGTTTATAAATAATAATAAGTTTCTATGCCATTTATTGGGAAACCAGTGGTTCAGATGTAAAACTCCAACTGCACAAATAAGCTGTGTCTACCGCCATTTCAAGCCTGTGGCTTTTCTAAGAACAAGTTTATTCTCTTATGTGACAATAATAATCAGCCTTATAGAATTCAATGCTGGTTTAGTTGCATTATTTAACAGGCTGCATGCATTCAAAACTCAGGAAAGTTCTCAAACCATCATTAATGCTTCGTTTCTTTGTCTTTTGTCTCTCTGTAACAGGTCCCAGTGTAGAGACATACACTGACTGCACTGTTAGTATCTTACATTTCCTACCAGCTGGAAAGTTCATCTGTTGGCATTTATTGTATAGCTCATATTTTCATTTGCTGAAAATATAACTTGTAGTATTTAGTAGGGCTTAAGTAGGAAGGCAGAACATTTCAACCATATACTCACCTTAGCATTTCTTTCTCTTGGTAAAAATAATCTATCCATTGGTCTCTATATTTTGCCTATATTTCATAGTTATCTTGGTGATTTTTTAACAAGATACAAATACTTTTGTGTATATATGTATATTTGTGTGTGTGTGGTGTGTGTATGTTTGCATGGTATACACATATACATATGGATGAATGCACAAATGTGTGCATGTGCCAGAGCCAGTGTCAGGTGTCTTGCTCACACACACTTTTCACCATATTTTTTGAAATAAGGTGTCTCAAAAAATCTGGCTCTCTATGATTGGCTAAGGTGTTTGTTCAAAGAGCTCCAGAGAGCTCTGTGTCTGCTCTGTGCGCACAGACATGCACCAGTGAAGCCAGCTTTGTGTGGCTTAAGAGAAGATAACTTAGCTGTTTATGCTTTCAAAGCAGGTGTTTTAGTGACTGGGTTGGCTCTCCAGTCATGGCACAAATAATTTAAGTTCCTTAATAGAAGATTATAAGGTATGAGTTTAGCCACTTAACAAACAGCTGATGATCAGTTCTTTTATTCTTTCAGTTTGATAAGTTTCAGAGATTGAATTGTTACCACAAACAAATTGCATAGTCCTGTTACAAGAAATAAAAACCTCTTCTAACCTAAATATTAAGAAGTGGTGTAAGACATAGTCTTGGTCTTATCAATTTAAGTAGGTAACTTCATTACCTTAGGAAACTTTTTTCAAAGAAACCAAACTATCTCTTACCATTTTACATACCAATCCCAGTTCCCACTCCCTCCCTTCCTCTCATTCCCTCCAGCTTTCTCACCCCCAGTCCTCACTCACTCCTCAGAGAGGGTAAGAAGACACATTGCTCTGAGGAAGGATCAAGGCCCTCCCTACTATATCCAGGCTGAGCAAGGTATCCATCCAAAGAGAATGGATACCAAAAAGCCAGAACAAGCAGTAGGGATAAATCCTGGTCTCACTGCCAGTGGGCCTACACTCTGCTCCAGCTATACAACTTTCACCCACATTCAAGGAGTCTAGTGTGGTCCTATGCTGGTTCTTTCCCTTTCTGGCTGGAGTTGGTGAGCTCCCATTAGTTCAAGGAAGTTGTTTCAGTGGATGTCCTCAGATGGTCTTGAACTCTGTGCTCATGTTCTCCTCTTAGGAAACGTTTTACTGGTGAGCATTATCTATGCATGTGGAGACCAGTATTTGAAGGAAATTATGCTAATTTGGTTGAATTGTTGCAAACAAAATATATGTGCTTATAGTGCCATGCACAATGCTCCTGTGAATCCCTTAGGGTTCCTGGGGACTGACCTTAACACAAGCTGTCTTTCACTTACTGCTCTCATATCTCTGTCATGTGGGCTGCTGCCACCATTGTCTTGAAGTTCTTTTGTATTTAAAGTTTCCATGATTATATATTCTTGCCTATTTTACCTCTCTCCTAACAGAATTATTTTCTCATTGTTTAAGATCTTCTGTCTCTAGGAGACTTTTAGGTATAGCTGTAGGATGAAATGACAATACCTTCTCTATGTTTACTATCACCCCACAGAATCTCCCCATCCCCATGGCTTAAATATCACTGACACACCACTATCCCTTAAGCTGCATACGCCAACAGAGATATTGAAACATAATACATACGCTTAGATATAAAGTTGCCATCTCTTCTTGAATGTCTAAGAATGGTCACTGATTTTGTATATGGTGTGTTGCATGTTCCTAGAGGCATCGTACTGCAGAAGAACATGGTATAAATGTCTTGTCTTATAAAAATCATTTACATTGTCTCGTTCATGTAATCACCCAGAAGAAAAGGCATCTGGCTGAAAATGTTCTAAGGTTTCTCCCTACAGTAAAAAATCTTTAGCTATCTAGTCTACTTTTACTATATCGTTTCTGTTTTAAACGAAACTGAAATTACAGCTGTTTTACTCTAATGCTCAAAACTAGGTATTAGTGGTAGGTTTTAGAACTCACATAAACTATTTGTGATCATTAGATTTCATTGTTAAATTGACTTCATTTAGTATCACCATAAAAAGCAAGTGTGCCCATGTAAAAATGGGCATTTGTGGTATGGTCACATGAAAGTTTCAGGATGACAGTTCATGGGAATGGCAGGGCCTTTCCCAGGTCAGGATCATGGAATTGGAAGAGTCCATCTTCCCCTGGTCTTTCTAAGCTATTAGAAAAAAAATTGTTCTTGAGTATGGGCAGTATACTCCTGCGGCTGGATCTTGGACTTAGTAAAACAGAGAAAAGTGAGCCAAGTACCCAGCATTCATCCTCTTCTGCTCCCGTGCTTCTCCTGACATGGCTTTATTTTTTCATAAACCGTAAAGCAAAATAAACTTTTCCTTCTTTTAGTTGCTGTTATTGGGTACTTTTCCACAGCAATATAAAAAGTAACTAATGTTAAAAAATGATACATAGAAGTAGTAATGCTGCTATAACCAATCTTACCATGTGGTTCCTAGGCCTTTGGAACTTGCAATATGAATGTGGAAAAGGATGGGACGTCAGGGTTGGAAAGGCCTATAATTCCATGAGCATTACTCAGTGGGCCACCCTGTGGGATTTGGAAGACCATAATGCTGAGAGAATCATGGAGAGTGGAAACCCAGTTCATGAAGTTTCAGAGGACAAGGACTACCATTATTTGAATATAATTGGCTGCCATAGACTCATAGGGAGTGGCACTCTTAGGAGGTGTGTCTTTGTTGGAGTAGGTGTGGCCTTATTGGAGGAAGTGCATCACTGTGGGGGAGGGCTTTGATGCAGCCTGTGCTTGAACTATGCTCAGTGTAGATACAGTTCACTTTCTGTTGCCTGCACATCAAAATGTAGAACTCTCAGCTCTTTCTCTAGCCCAAAGTCTGCCTGCATGCTGCCCACCATGATGATAATGAACTAAACCAATAAAACTGTAAGGCACCCCAGTTAAATGTTTTCCTTCATAAGAGTTGTCATAGTCATGGTGTCTCTTCACAGCAATTGAAACCCTAAGACAAGGATTCTCTTAGAACTGAGCTAAAGAGTGTTGTTACTACATTCTGGGAAAGAATCTACCTGCTTTATTCCTGTGTCCTGAGAACCTGAGGCTGGATTCAAAAGTAATGGACCAATTCACTTGTCAGAGGTAGTTTCAAGTAAGGATATCATTCAGTCTGAGCAATAGTTACCATTTACTGAGCTTATCCAATTCTGCAGTGAGAAAAATAAGCGGGATAGAAATATTGAAAGTATGTAGCTGTCCAGGAAAGGAATGTATATAAATTTAAAGATGCAGACAAGCAGTATGGATCCAACAGCAGATATCTTAACAATGGTTTAATCTCCCTGTCAAGAAACCTCATGCCATATACTTAGATGTCTTAAGAGTAAGACTTCATATGAGGCTCCATGCTGTGAAATTACAAATTTCATTTGAAAGGATATAGTATAAATTGAAATATCACTGAAGGGATTCTCTACTCAGAGTCAATGATCCAGGAAGTGTTTTGCCAGGTTCATCAAACAAAGGCAGAAAGAAAAACTGTGGCCAAAATGAGCCAGGTGGCATCTTAAGCCTGCAATGGAACTCAGTAGTATCAACCATCCAGTACTGTAACGCCGGCATGGAAGAATCAAGAGTGAGGGGGATCATGAAGGCTTGTACCAAAGTTCTAGATTTCCAAAGGCAATGTGAGACACAGGAAAAGCTCTTCAAAATGGCCTTGAAAGAACACAGCATGAAGTGGTTAAAGTAAAGCCTACATTGTGATCATGGCAGTAGGATGCTCAGGATGCCTAGACTGGAACAAAGGAAAGACTCTTGCTCAAGGGGAAACTGGTCAAGAATGAGGCTATATGAGCTAAAGGTGGCAGAGCTGCAGGGAATGGGTTACACAAATCCTCTGGATAAGTGGTTCCATCCCATGCCCCAGATGCCCAACCTGTAGCTGCAGGATTTAATGCTTTCCTTCCAGATTGTGATCTTGCTTTGGCCCAGTCTTTCTTTCTTATACCACTCCCTGTTCCTCTTTATTTAATTGAAATCTTTATTACCTACAATTCCTTATTAAAAGCATCTAATGTTTCTTTATCTTTAGTTTTTTTTCATATTAGGGCATGCAATTAAGAGGCTGTCTTTAATTTCTGATGAGGCTTTGGACTTTTGAAAAAGGTTGAAACTGTTAAAGACTCTGGGGTCTTTAGAGATGGACTAAGTTCATTGTGAACTATGAGATGAAAATGAGAACTCAGGAGCCAGAGGTAGAAACTTAGCAATTAAAGTGATATGCTTCTGGTGTCAAGTTGGCAAGGAGTGAAGCTTTGATGATTGCTCTTCAATGCTAACTTGATTAGATTTAGAATTACTCAGGAAAGACACTTCTGGATGTTTCTATGAGGCTGTTTTCAGAAAACTTTATATGAGAAAAGAAGAACCACCCTGAACACACTTTCATCACATCAGCAGAGGTCCAATAGCTAAGAAAGGGGAGACTAAAAAGAAAAGAGTGAGTTGAACCTCAGACTTCATGCCCTTCTGTTTCCCCACTGTGTGTGTCGTAACTAACTCTCCTGCTTTCGAGCCATTGGCCTTCCCCAACATGTCAGACTTCACTCTCTGTTAGGAAAGATAAATCATTTCTTCCTGGAATCTCGTTTGTGAGGCACTTTTCTCATAGGAAAATTAATGAATAACTAATACAGTATTTACAAGTTTCTAACATTCTTATCAAATTACATACTAGCCAAAGGCTAGAGAAATGGCTCAATAATAATTACTTTTCTATTACTATGACCAAACAGCATGGCCTGGACATCTTATAAAGGAAAGAATTTATTTGGGGCTTGTAGTTCCCGAAGGTGACAGTCCACGGCCCTCATAGTGGGGAGCATGGCAATGGCCGGAAGGCATAGTACTAGGGTAATACCTTATAGCTTACATTCTGTTCAATAAGCAAGAGGCAGAGAGAACTGTCTAGAAATAGTATGTGCTTTTGAAACCTCAAAGCTCATCCCCAGGGACACACCTCCAACAAAGCCACACCTTCTAGTACTTCCCAAATAGTTCTACCAACTGGGGACTGAGCATGCAAATACATGAGCCTATTTGGTCCATTCTTAGTCGAACCACCAAAGCAGGTATTTTCTACTGTGCTTGTTGACCTGAGTTTGATGCCCCAAAATGACATTATACAAACAGAGATCCGGTTCTTATCAGCTGACCTCTACACATGAGTCACGGCACATGCATGCTCCACTCACAAAATAAATATGTAGGTAGGTAAGTAGAAGGTAGATTGACAGGTGGAAACTATCTATCTATCTATCTATCTATCTATCTATCTATCTATCTAGATAAATATTTCCTCTATTTCCTTCTCAAAATGAGTAAATGAAATTTTGGAAAACATTCCTCAGTTACCTCTAAAAACAAATACATACAAGGATCTACAGATGAGCAAAGATTCAGTAATATATTTGAGCACAAACAGTAAAAAACAAAACCAGTCATTCCACAAAAGAATAATAGCAATGAAGTAGATGTTTCCAGGCTATCTTGAAAAAGAGTAACTGAGGGACAGTGTTTTACAATTCATTAGTCTTTATAATTAAATAAAATTATTGAATTAACTCTGTTGTTTACCCATTGGTATTTGTGAAAGATTCCAGAATCTTCACAATCCATCATCATTTTTTTTTGTTTTTGGTTTATTCCACAATTTCAAGCCCAAAATCTTACTTAGATCCTCACATTCAATAAAACTAAATAAATTCAACACCAGTCTTATCCAAACTAAAAAGAATTTAATGAAAAGGAGCTTGCAAGTAAATTGAGGGATGGGTCATTTTTGGAATTTTAGAGACAATGATACCAAACTACAAAATGAAAATAAATTCAATAAAAGATGTTTATATTCCAAAAAGTGACCACACTTAACAAACTTGACCAAATGACACTTTAGTGTCGAATCCAGTCAGGTTAATTAGATTACAGATTTTGTATCAGACAAATAAATGAAAAATAGTTGGATAACTCCTCTATATATAACTTAAATTATTGTTCTTAAATATCTTGATCACTTTTTTTAAAAAACAACAGACTCCTTTCCCAAAAAAGAATTGCAGAGAATTCAAATTTCCAATCACTTCAGGAACAAGCCTTTAGAATTGAGTAAGACATGGTAAGAATCTACTTTAAATACTTGGGAAATAGACTGTGTTTATAGAAATATTTTTCCCAACAGGCCAATAACATTGTTTCATCAAGAAAACTGAAAGGCAAGGGCATTTGTAAAAGCCACTCTTGACTGAACTTACATAACTAAGTTCTCAATGTCAAGGTTTGCTGCCCTCATAAATTCCCTTCCTGACCAAATCTAGCACTTACACATAATGCCCTTGATAGCCTCTGTTGGGAGCCTGTCAAGCATAGTCTTGTTTTGAATGTTTTCCACTCTTTCTGCATCTTCAATTTCATGGTTTTTACTAAATCCTTCCACTCAAACTCTAAATGATTAAAATCAGACTCTATTCAAGAGTATAGAAGCACGAATCAGAACCTTCAGACTTTATGAGCCTTACATCACTTTCACTTCAATCCCAGAGCCTTGAAAGTCTTGAAAGACAAATTTCCATGTCTCTTCTGATTCCATCACTAATTATTCACTGGTAAACAACAGAGAATTTGGCCTCCAATGTCATTTCACTGAACTGCCTACCATGTATACTGTCTCTTATCCCGAATTCAGTGGCATATCCATCAATTTCTGTATACTTTTTGTCCCTCATTTGTTTTGTCTACCCTACACAATGTCAATAGATATTCCCAGAAAACTGCCTTGGGCCTTTATGTTCTTTTTCTCTGCATATTTGTCTTCCTACATACATTTACCTTGGGAAATCTTGAACAATATGATTATGACTGTCATGTATAAATAGTCAGCTCTCACTCTATATGTCCAACCTGACTTCCTTACTGAACTCCAGTATTTAAATCCATCTAACTGAATTTCTCCACCTATTTGGCCTGGAAACATAAAATCCATCACATCTGACAAGTAAACTCACCCATCTCTGTCTCGCATACTCATCTTTAAATCACTATTTCTGTAATGTCTCAAGCTTAAAAAACCCTGACCTCTAACAGATTTCCACCCTTCCCTATCATGAGACATGAAGATTTAAGAACCAAGGATCTCTAATTCTCACCTTCTTGGGTTCCTCTTCCCTTTCCCACCTTCAATGACTTCCTCTCTCATGTAGTTTCTATATGATAACTAGCCTAGACCCAACCAAAAGATGAACTGCCCAGATCACTTCCTGTGGTCATGTCTATGGGATCTATGTCTTGATTTTAAGTTCACATAGGAGGCCCAGGCCATTGTGGACAATGCTATCCTCTGAACAGTAGTCTTGGGCTCTATAGGAAAAGTAGATGAGTTGGAGATGTGAGCTAGCCAGCAAGAAACATTCCTCCATGGTTTCTACTCTAAGTTCTTGCTTGCATTTATGTCCTGAATTTCCTCTATGATGGGCTGACTATTCCCTGCAAAGTGAAATAACCCTTCTCCTCCCATTAGTTGCTTGGGTAATGGTATTTGTCATAGCAACAGAATGAAACTAGAATAACCTCTCAGTTTTCATGGGCCTTAGCTCTAAGCGTTCACTTTCTTGCCTAAACACTAACATGATTCTAAACAGAGAATAGTAGTCTGAGTCTAACCATGTTATTCTTTGATGTTCTGGCTCCAAACACTTTCATTGTGCTCTTTTCCACATCTTCCATATTCTGCATGGAACTTTGACATTTCCATGCTCATTGGTATTTTCTGGCTTTGTGTTGGAATGCATTATTCCCTCCATCTAGAATCCTCTATATGGCCAGCTCTTCCATCTAGGCATGAGCAGATTCTACCCATTCTTCAGGGAATTGGCTCAGATTTCACTTTTGTTGTGAAATACTTAGCCTTTCAGCTGGAAGAAATCATTTTCTTTGAAAAATCCTAGATCACCTTTCCTTGTATCATCTATGGCACTGATCACTTTTGGCTTCTTACTACTATAACTAATTTTGTTCAGATTCAACAGTTAAGCAGCTACATGTACCAGGTGCACTGGTAGGTACTGTAGGTGGTAGCTGCAATATTTGATGTTTATGTTCTCAAGTAGTCTCCAATGGTAGGTATAGATTTACTCATCTTCATAGCAAAGTATTGAATAGATGAATATAGTTTCTCAAAAGATGTAAAAAAATTGTGAAAGAGTTTATAGAAAAGATGATAGTAGTGGGAATATTTTCAGAGAAACAAGGAAAGTGAACATTAGTGTCAATTCATCACTACATGGAGAACTCAAAATTTATCTGCCTATGTAACAGTCTCTAGAATTATTGTCTAGTAATCATGCTTCTATATTTTTCCTTCTCTCTTCCTCAAGAACTAAAGCAATTAGGTGGTTAGGAATTAAATGAAAAAGAAAATTCTATTAGGAATGATTTTGAATATCTTCTTATGGGAATAAATTTAAAAATACTCCTAAATTCATGCTTAGTAACAAAGAAGTGATTGCTCATTGTTTGTGGTGGTTTGAATTAAATCCCCCCCCCATAAACTCATAGGGAATGACAATATTACGAGGTGTGAAATGAAATAGGTTGACCTTGTTGGAGGAAGTGTGGTTCAGGGGGTGGGCTTTGAGGTTTCACATGCTCAAGCCAGGCCCAGTGTAACTCCCTTCCTGCTGTTTGCCAATTCAGATGCAGAACTCTCAGTTACTTCTCCAGCATGTCTGGCTGTGTGCTACCATCCTTCCCACCATGAATATAATGGACTAAACCTCCAAACTGTAAGTCAACCCCAGTTAAATACTTTACAAGAGTTGCCTTGGTCATGTTGTCTCTTCATAGCAATGACTGTGTGGAAAATGATTGTTAGAAGTAAACATACTGGGTGTCTGCTTTGGTCTGAGTATGCTCCTTCCAAAATTTAGGTGTTATGAATAAGGCAATGTTGAAATGTCAAGACTTGGAAAAGTTGTTAGGCAATGTGTGTCCATCTCTTGTGAATGAGATTAAGACATAAAGGGGGGGTTCATACAATATTGTGTCTCCCTTTTCTTTTTTTAACCTTTTTTCTTTTATTAAAAATTGATTTTTTTCTGACATAATATATCCTGATTACAGTTTCCCCTCCCCTCTATCCCTTCTATTTCATCCCACCTCTCCTCTCATCTAGATTCATCCCTTTCTGTCTTTAGTTAGAAAACGGGCATCTAAGGGATAATAATAAAATATAGTATAATAAGATAAAACATACAAACAAAAAGCCAACATTGGAATTGGGCAAAACAAAACAAACAAAAAATACAAAAGAAAAAGATTCAAAGAAGAGGCACAAAAAAAAAAAAACAAATATAGACACAGAGACCTACTCATTCCCACACTTAGAAACCCCGTAAAAACACAAAACTGGAAGCCATAATACAGATGCAAAACCTGTCGGGTAACAAAAATAAGAAGAAAATAAATAAGATCAAAATTAAGACAAAAGTAAAAAATTAAAAAAGACAAGTACCGGCATGATTTATGAGACAAGAAAACATCTAAAGATGTTATTGATTTCATTTTCTGTTGGTCATCTACTACTGGGAATGCACCCTACCATTAAGAGAGGTTTGTTTCACCAGTGAGACTCCCTTAAAGAAAACCAAATTTCCATTTGCAAGTTGTTATCACCTGGAGATAGGTCCTGGGTTTGGGATGGGGCCATGTGTTCACTTACCCTTCCAGTTCTAGGATCCTATCCGTCTCTGACCCATGCAGGAACTGTGTATGCTACTACAGTCTCTGGAAGTTCATGTGTGCATTGGTCCTGCTATGTGTAGAAAGCCTTGTTTCCCTGGTATCCTCCATCCTCTCTGACTTTTACACTCCATGCCATCTCTTCTCTAGGGTTCTCTGAGCTCTGAGGGGAGGAATTTGATGGAGACATTCCATTTAGAGCTGAGTGTTATGAGGTATCTCCAGTTCTGCACATATTCTCTCTGTAGGTCTTGAAAAGTTTCTGCACCTCGATAAGCTTCTCGGCCAATGCAGCAATCCAAATCAAAGCAAATCCAACAAAATTAGAGAAAAAGAAACTCAGGTTTGATTGATAAAATTCTCCCAGATTATTTTCTGCCCAACCCCCACCCCCACCCCAGAGAGAAGACAGGGAAAAGAGACCTAAAACCACATGTCTGTTTTCTGGGAAACAGTTTAAATACCGTTTGAGTGGTTTTGAGCATCTCTGGGGGAGGAGTCATCATTCCTTAGGCTTTCTGAGATGCAGCAGGGTTTGGAGAGAGATGGGGGAGGGGGCTTGGGGTGAACCTTCCACCAGAACAGGTCTCTGTATTTGTTCCAATCTGCTGCAGAAGGAAGCATTTCTGGTGATGGCTGAGAAAAGCACTAATCTGTGAATATAGCAGAATATGATTACGATTCAATTTATTCGCTACATTTTTGTTGAATAGTAGTATTTGGTTTTCTTCTAGGTTCCTGAGCTATCTAGTCTCATGATGTAGGAGGGTCATCTGTGTATGTGTTACTTTCATTGGTTAATAAAGAAACTGCCTTGGCCCTTTTGATAGGCCAGCCCTTAGGTGGGTGGANCCGTGCGGGAGCTGGGCCGGACGAAAAGCAGGCCCGCTCCCCCAATCACTACAGTCTCAGGTTCTTGGCCACCTAAACAGTGTCATATACAGGTTCCATCTCATAGAGTGGGCCTTCTATAAGATCAGATTTTGATTGGTTGGTTGGTTATTCCAGCAAGCTCTGTTCCACAATTGCACTAGCCTATCATGCAGGCAGGACACCAATGTAGACAAAAGGGTTTGCAGCTGGGTCGGTGTTTACTGTACTCCTTTGGTAACAAGCAGAGTACCTTCCAGTCCCAAGAGCACCAGCCAATAGGAGTGAAGGCTCTAGGTAAACACTAGATCAACTTCTCCATGTTCAATGAGTTGTGTAAGCATTATTTTTAGCAATAGGGTCTTGCCATCAGGTTGTTGAGAGAGGGGGTTGCTTGAGGGTTTCCATGGAACCCCTTTGGCCAACAACTTGATTAGATTTACCCATTTCTGGTATTGAATCTTTGTCTGGGGATAAGAGATGTCCATTTGGGGCTCTGTCTCCCATTATTTGGTGATTTCATTTAGATCTCCTTCATATATCTATAATTTAGGAATTTTCTATTACTGAATTAGGTTTTTATGTGATCCTCAATCAACTCTTAATTTTAACTATCCCTCCCTGAATTTCATTTCCTCCCTTTGACCATTTGATCTTTCTGTTCCAACTACCTCCCTCCATTTATAAATATCTATTCTACTTCCCATTCCTAGGAAGATCTGCCCCCTTCCACAGAGTCCCTTACCTAACCTCTGTGGTTCTATGGATTATAACTTGCTTATATTTAACTTAACAGGTAACATATACATACAAAAGAACATAAACTATATTTGTCTTTCTGGGCCTGGGTCATTTCTCTTGGAATGATTTTTTTCTAGTCTTGTCCATTTACCTACAAATTCCATTCTTTTATTTTTATAATGGTAGAGTAATATTCCATTGTGTAAATGTACCATGTTTTCTTTAGCCTTTCATATGTTGACAGGCATCTAGGTTGTTTCCAATCTCTGACTGCTGTGAATAGAGCAGCAATGTACATGGTTAAGCAAATGTCTCTGTGTATATAGCTAGGAATGAAACATCCTTTGGGCATATGCTTAAGACTGGCATAATTGGATCTTGAGTAGATTGAGTCCTGTCTTCCAGAGATATCACCGCACTGATATCTATAGTGACTGTATGAGATTGAGTTTACATTCCTGCCAGCAATGGATAAGTGTTCCCCTGGCTTCACACCCTTGTCATTCATTGTTTTATTGATCTTGGCCACTCTGACAGGTGTAAGATAAAATCTCAGGGTCATACTGATTTGCATCTCTGTGATAGCTAAGGATGTTGAAATTTTCATTAAATGTTTCTTGGCCATTTAACTTTCCTAGTTTGAGAATTTCCTGTTTAGATCTGTTCCCCAATTTTTAAATTAGGCTATCTGCTTTCTTGATATCCAGTTTTTTTGCATTCTTTATATACTTTGGATCTTAGCCCTGTATCAATGTGTGTGTGATTAGTAAACATCTTTCCCATTCTGTAGCCTACCTTTGTGTCCAGGTAATTGGGTTCTTTGTTATGCTATATTAATTATAGTGATGCCTTCTAGTACCTCATAGACAGAGGTCAGGGACTGACATCAAAGGCCCCTCTCGTTAGAGGCTTATATAGCTGGGGACTCTGTTGAACAGATTGCTGAGTCCCTGTGCACAATAGATAATCATTCTGATGACCTGGACAAAGGAAAATGAGAACATTCAGGAAAGGATGCAAAGCAGAAACATTAACTAGAGTTTGGATTAAGCTGTTGCAACCTTTACGGTTCTGTATCTTCAGTGCACTAAGTAAATGCAGATAAGAAATTGGACTTAGAGATTTAGCATTTGACTGCATTTGCTGCAATTTTGGGAAAACTTCAAAGGATGAAGAATTACTTTCTGGGACTTGAGTGATGACTCAGTAAGGGTACATGCTACACTTGCAGAGATCTCCAGGTAAGTTTCCCAGTACTCACATCAGGCAATTCACAACTATTTTCAGCTCCAACTCCAGAGGATCTGGCACCCTCTACTGGCCTCCACAGGCTCATGTACACATACCCACAAACCTACTGATGCAAACACACGCATACACATATCTCTAAACATTAAATAAAATCTTAACTTTTTAGTAACCTTCTTTACACAGATATGCCTTTTCTTGTTTCACAGTGTATAAATATAGCTACTGTGATCTTGTTTGAGTCTCATTTATGTAGTATATATTTCTCTGTTGCCTCAGTAGCAGAATGAACTCCTCTGAAGCACCCCATAATCAAAGACTGTGATTCACAAACTAGAATCGTTCAAATGTTGGATTACTGATATACCCTGCTTTTTGTCCTAGCCTGTAAATGGAAGTTTCTGTCCCATCTGGTCCTGCAATCATTCAGTCCCTAAGAAACATGGAGAGGCTTATATTATTTGGCCTATTAACTCGGGTTTATTATTAACTAGCTCTTACAACTTAAATTATCCCATAATTCTTGTCTATGTTTAGGTACATGGCTTGGTACCTTTTCTCAGAGAGGCATTCTCATCTTGCTTCCTCTATATCTGTTTGGTGACTGACTCTCTGCCTTTCTTCTTCCCAGAATTCTCCTCATCTCATCACCCTGACTATACTTCCTGCCTGGCTACTGATCAATCAGCATTTTATTAAACTAATATGAGCGACCAATCTATACAGTATACAAGAGCATTGTCCCACACCTGCCCAAACCATCTTCTGACACATCAGGTTTATATTCTTGGGAGTGAGCACTATCGAAGTGTCATTGATTAACTTGTCTCATCTTTTCTCTTTTAAGTATGAAATATTATAAATCAGCAGTGAAAGAGTTAAATCCCTTTATAAATAAAAAGGTATTTTTCTGGAAATGACTGAACCATAATTTATCAATCATTATGTTTTAATCACATTCTCAAATAATACAAAATAAAAGGCAAAGATGCAAAACTACCATACTAGGACTATATTCCTCTTTCAACTGTGATTTCTTTGTACCTTGACTGAGTAAAATTTATTTATAAACATAAGATAAAGGGGAAATATTTTTAAAAGGTTATTCCCTCAGTTATATCTGACATTCAAACATCAACTTATACTGTGTGACAAAAAGCACCTATATTAAGATATGCATGGTGACACACATTCTAACAGTTATATCTGACATTCAGTCATCAACTTATACTGTGTGACAAAAAGCACCTATATTAAGATATGCATGGTGACACACATTCTAACCCCAAGCACTCAGGAAGCGGAGGCAAGTAGATCTTTGAGTTACAGAGCAGCTGGGTCTTCACAAGGAGGCCCTGTCCTGGAAAAAGCACCTGTTAGTCACATATATTTTATATTAATAATATTTCTGCTAATAAGAACTAGAAAATTATCTTCATGCATCATTTTTAAATTGCTATTCAAGGAAAGTAGTAAATTTTCCATTGGCAGTCACTAGGAAAGCAAAATTAAAATCCTGATGAAAACCCAGATATTAATGTCCATGTCCAAATACTAGGTCAAAAACCCTGCAAATTTTAGAGGCGCAGCTGCCAGAGGAATTCATATTAAACACCAGTGTTGACAGGAGACCAGCAGGGCAACATCACAGAAGCAACAGCATATAATACATTCTATGTCACTCTAAAGTTAAGTGAAGATGATGGTAACTAAGTTGTGGCAAGGTTTGAAAGGCCTACCATCATTGTAAAGGTAAAAAAGAGAATTTCACAGCCAAAGAACCCAAAGCAAGCCCCCATATTTCTGAAAGGTATGATCCATGCTACAAGAAAACAAAGTAATCATCAATTATACTCAGCAATGAACCATGTGAGCTTCAATAACAATTGGATTGTAAAGTATATCCATCGGTGCAATAGTGATACAGATGACATGGGAATAACCAAACTTTCTTTAAAAAATAGATTTAAGGCTTGCCCCATGAGCTGGACCCCATAACTGAAACTTCTAATGAGATGAAAAAACTGGGACCTGATAAGTCATGAGCACTAGGAGGAAAGTGCTGCTATCATTTTACGAAATGAACATAATAATCAGACAGCCTCTGATGACGTATTGCTATACCCATAGATCAGTGTCTTAACACTCACTAGAGAAACTTCTTCTTGTAGTAGATAGTAATTAACACAGAGACTCACGTGTGAACAATGTGCAGCATCCACATCTGATCTTTCCCCTGGATGCGAAGCTTCCTTTTTTGAGCATACTTCTCTCCTTGCCTTCTGGTTTTTCTCAAAGTCCTGGTACCACGTTGGTGTGGAAAGTTCTTCATTGTATGTATTGCTGTTATTGTTTAATGAATAAAGAAGCTGTTTTGGCCAGTGGCTTAGCAGGATAGATGTAGGACCCAGGACTCACCCTGGGTCTGTGGGATGCCAGCACATTCAGGCCTTTGGACTTTCTTCCTCTACCTCATTGTTGTGCCCACTCCATCTTCCTCTGCCTCATTCTTGGAACAGTGTCGCATCTCCTCACTCGCATTGGGATGTCTTTTGAAGATCCACTGGCTGCCCCTTTCAAGTCAAATCTGGCCTCAGTATTCCTTGGACCAGGCAGTTGAGAAACTGAGAAATAATTATTCACTTTTTAAAAAATTTTCTTTGCTCTAAGACCTGCTTGTGTCTGTTCTCTCTCTCTCTCTCTCTCTCTCTCTCTCTCTCTCTCTCTTTCTCTCTCTCT
>LOEQ01008208.1:19992-49785 GCA_001685075.1 Bramus lutescens
CTCTCTCTTCCTCCCTCCGTCCCTCCTCCCTCCGTCCCTCCCTCCCCCCTCTCTCTTTCCCTCTCTCTCTCCCTCTCTCATATCCAGTCTGTTTTTGGAAACATATGGTTAGACGGAGAAACCAGCTTTCTCTCGCTCAGCGCGCACCTGTTTTCCCTTTTTTTTTTTAATTAACTCAACTCCTGTTTCCATTTGGTCCTGGTGATCTTTCCCCTTTCACTCTTTCTTGCCTTCTCAGGATATCTCCTTACCAGTTTGGCACAAATTTGTTTTCTTTCACTTCTTACTATTGATTTTCCTCAGTAATTAATCACATGTATCTCCTGGTAAATCAGATAGAAGGAGGGTGTCAAGGTGATTCTGTGGTGATAGGAAAAGGAACAGGTGCTTTAAGTTCTTGTGAGCTCCCGAGAGTCGACTTCGATCCACCTCAGCCAGCATTTCACCAGGTTCAAGCCAGGCCTGACAGTTCCACAGAGTCTGGATACTGAAATGAAACAAGCAGCTACCCCAGGATATGGCCAGCATTCCAGCTTTCTCAGGTCCCCAAAGATGACTGACATCCCCAGGTCAGCAGAAAGCAGTCTTGAGAACACAGCACCCTCATCTCTGCCTGACCTGCTACCCCTTTCTAACTCCTTATAATTTCATAATAAGCGAAAGGGAGGAATGTTCGTATTCAGGCATCTGTACTGGTCTCTCTTGAGGGCCTTCCTCAGTTGCAGCCACTAAGAGCACCTCCTGTGCACATTCACTATGTTTCCATTTAAAAGTGGGCCTTGCCCACCTCTCCTCTCTCTCTCTCTCTCTCTCTCTCTTCTTTCTATAATTTTTCTCCTTCCTTCATTCCTTCCTTCTTCCTCTCTCTCCCATCTCTTTCTCTTTTACCACTCTTGTCATCAGGGACCACTCTCTGCCCCCTCTCTACCTCCTCTCCGCCCCTCTCTCTACCCCTCACCCCTTTCTCTGCCCCTTCTCTCTCTTCTGATGTGGGATTCCCCTCTGCATGCAGTGAATGACATTGGTTAATAAAGAAACTGTTTTGAGCCTAGAGCAGAGCAGGGTACAACAGAGCTAGGTGGGGAAAACTAAACTGAATGCTGGGAGAAAGGAAGAGTCAGAGAGAAGCCATGGAACTCCACCAGAGACAGACACCAGATGGAACTTTACCCGATAAGCCACAGCCACATGGCAATACACAGATTAATAGAAAGGGTTAAATTAATATGTAAGAGCTAGCTAACAAGAAGTGAGAGCTAATAGGCCAAGCAGTGATTTAATTAATACAGTTTTCTATGTGGTCTGAGAGACCAAAATGGGCAAGCGGTCTCCATTCAACAATCTTCTTGCAATAAACTTCCTATGTGAGCCCTATTGTAGAGCATGACTCCTTCCCATCATTTTTTAAACAGCCAATATACTTATTTTATTATTCATTTTAAATTGACAATCCAATTATGTAGAAAGAGATTTTTAAGCCAATTAGACTACTTACTTCTATTATCCATTGCTTTATTTAAGTCTAATTTTTAATATTATAAATGTGACTTGTGCATGACTACCACAAATTACATTAAAGCAAACTAAATTAAATGTGTACTTCTTAGTAAAATTAGATATATAGCAATACAATGATCAATAAAGCATATTGATTATTTTATACTAAAATTTGTCTTTTAAGAAGAACCAAATCAGCATTAAAAACATTTTTTATAAGGAGAAAGTACAGATAAAGATACCCAGAGCATTTAATATATTTTACTAATGCTCAGAATTTGAAATCTCAAGGTCTGTACCAGTATATTCATCAGCCTCTCTATAAGTGCCTTGGATGAACACAGACCCACTTCATTGGAGAGAAAGAACAATAGCTAAATAGAACTAAATTCATCTTGCTCTTTAGTGTAAATTTTGTTTTTATTCACTTTGTGTAAATTGTGAGGAACAAAAGGCAGGGTGCATTGCGAGTAGAAATGTTAGTGAGAGGTGTACTAGTGCTGTGCTTGCATCGGAGAGAAATGTCTAACTCATATTTTATTAACATGAACAAGAATACTAAGGATACGGCATCCTTAGTTAAAGAGGTCTAATCCATCTCTCTGGTCAAACAACCTGTGTTAGTAGTCATGTTGCCCATCACCAGCATCGTATTCAACAAAAAAGCAGCAAAGGCCCAACACTTGAACACAATATCCATCTCAGGCTTTCATTCTCGTTTCCCAGAGTTGAAGTTAGAAAACACCAACAATGGACCAAAAGGCCTTACGAAAGCTTTATTGAATTATTGAAAGTTTTGTGGTTTCATTTTTCATTTAAAGCTGAATAGAACCCGATTATATATGTACCATATTTTAGATATCCATTGAACTGTTGATGACGTCTAGGCTACTTCCATTTCCTTGATATTGTAAATAAAGCAACAAAAATGGATGAACAGGCCTCTCTATGGTAAGATATAGAGTTCTTTATAAAAGTCCAAGAGAGGTATACTTGGATCATATGGAAGTTCTGTTTAACTTTTGAAATAACTGCCATACTAATGTCCATGTGTAATATATTACTTCAAATCTTCTTCTGAAACTGAGCTGGAACTTTTTCTCTTTCTTGTTTATATTTTATATAATGATAGTCATTCTGACTGGGATAAGATGGATTCTCAAAATAGTTTTGACTTGCATTTTCTTGATGGGTAAGAATGTAGAAAAATTTTAGCTTTTATTGTTTTGTGTTTCTTTTTGAGAACTCTCTATTGTGTCTATTTAGACATTTTATCTCTAAAATGTCTATTGAGAATGCTTCATTAGTATACTTGTATACAAGCATTTTTATGTGTTGAAACTTTGTAGTTCTTTATACATTCTAGATATGAATCCTTTGCCTGAGAACCTTGCCTTTTTGTTCCATATTTTTTGAGTTATTATTAGATTCAGTCAACACTGAACCCAGGCTAGTCAAATACTTGCTCAGAAGTATTTGGTATATACTCAAAACATTACCAACTAATTTCCATAACCTTTTTCACTTCCATGCTAAGCAGTGACCATTTTCCATGGCATCTCTTCTCAAAAACCTCTTAGACACTTACCATGACAATAGTCCCTTAGTCTTTCTGCTAATAATCTATACAAACATCTACCAAAGAACAGAAATCTCAGGAACAATCACCATATGCCCTATACCAAACACATTTAACCTATTTTCATCATGGTTGAGAAAATCAGGATTTCCTCCACCCTCAAGATTTAGTGTATGTACATGAATAGGTATGAGAAAATTCACAGCCAGGACAAGGTAAATACTGCACACTCAGAGATAGAGTCAGGCATGTTGCAGTCAAAACAGATTTGCTGAGATACTATATTATACCTACAGCAAGTCTAGACTTAGTTATCCAATTCGAAAATAAGGGACATCAATACATAAAGTCCTACAGATAATGAAATGCTATTTAAAATGTCTTTCTTTTGTCTTTAAATAGGCAAAACAGGAGTGTCAGCCAGGCTTAGCAAATAAAGCTTCAATGCCCATTTAAATCAGAAGTTTAGAAATCCTATTAATCAATTTTGATACTTAAAATATTTTAAACTGAACTTGATACAAATAAATATTAAAATGGCATTTGAAATTTACTTTTTTCTGTGCATGTGGTGCTTTATTTAGTGATCTTAGGTTAATATTAACGTTATATTACTATCATTGAATTTCACATCTTGAAAAGAGAATTAGTTGAAACTTTGTGTTCAGGCTGCTTGAGAGAAGGAAAAATAGATTTTCACATCCTAAGCTCGTGATACATAAATTTGTGCAGTGTAGGTTGAGTGTGACATAAGAGCCTTTATAATGAAATGAACACTTCTGTAAACAGATAAACTACATTATTAAAGGTTTATTGGGAAATGTGAAGTGAAAATTATAGCAAGAAAAAAAAAGAAAAGAAAAGAAAACAGCATAACAAACTGAGGAGCTCACCAATATCTTGATTCTCCTCGATGTCCCTGGGAAGTCATGGACGTGGATGTCCGGCCCTCTGTTGTGTACTTTGGTACCTCCTTTATGAAGTTCTTTCCTGCTTAGAGGGATGATCCTAAATCCTTCCAAGGTTTTATGATCTGATCTTAGGAAGAAGGGTATGATCAAAGTCAGAGCAGACCCTTCTGCTTCTGCTCTTTCTGCACATTCCTGCAGCTTCAAATTCACAACACTATGGTGGTTTATTTTAGAATTAGCTTGTCCTGAAGGTTGGCACACGACAGAACAAAGAGGTTAAATGCCAAAGTCCCAATAAAATGCTCAAAATCCGAGACTTAACTTTCAGAGTCCTCAGATTAGAAACGTAAAATGCACCATGAACTAAAGAAAATGGAGCAGGAGATTCTGAGAAAGTTTTTGGGGTATGAAACTGAGTTTAATCTCACTTCTGGCTCCCAGTTGGAAGAGAGCTCTCTGTCCCTCCTCTATCAGGAAGTAAGACCTGAAGTATGCGGGCAGATCTCCTCTGCAGTAGGCGTGGTTTGAAAAGTCAAAGTGACCTATGCAGAGACAGTAGAGACAGGAGATGGTCGTACTCATGGCACAACTCCACTTTTATTAGTAAAAGAAAAGAAAAACCAAATATAATTCCCATGTACTAGACGTTGGGGTGTCAGGAAGAGAGCTGGCCTGGAGGCAAGCTGTGATGCTATAATGTCGGAACCCAGGCTGTGACATCAGCTGTCACACGTGTATCTTTGACGCAGTCCCTAAGAACACTGGGCTAAAGCAACAATCGTCTGCTTCACAATGCCTCTCATTGGACCATGGAATCTTCCTAAGGCCCGCTTTGCTCTTCAACCAGGTGAAATCCAGAATTATAGCAGGGAATCAAGATTGAAGATAAGCTACTGATAAGAGTTTCTTCCCCAGTGCCTTAGCCTGTTGCTATCTGTGGGTCTCAGTCAATCCTTTATTCTCAACTAAAGCATTAATTGGTAGATGGTAATATATTACTCTAAAATGACGTACTAAAGCTGTCTTATTTCTTAGAGTGACCATACCTGTTATGTATGAGTACAACCATTGTGGGTGTTTGTACAACTAACCAGCCTATTAACAGAGAAAAGTAGTCTGACTGAACACTAGGTTTCGCTGGTTTTTGTTTTGTTTTCTTGTTTGTTTGTGGATTTTTGTTGGTTTTATTTTGCTCTTGTTTTATGATACAGAATTGCAGAATGTAGTTAAGGTTTGCTCAAGATTGTAACAATCCCTCACCCTCAGCCTCCCACATTCTAGAATGACAGGTTAAAATAGTCATGTTGTATGCCCTGGTTTGTGCATAGTCATATATTGCTTATATCGAGGAAGTGATAAAAATTCAGTACTTCCGGTTAAAAACCCAGAAGGTTTGGAAGGAAGACCTTTCAAATAAATATGTTCATTTTTCAGCTAAGTGAAATGCTGCAGCTCCTGCCTTGGCCACCGCTGCCACACTGCACTTGTGATGGCAAATACAGAGCTGCTTGTACTTTCACAAGCTTACCGTGTGCACCAAGGTGCTTCGACACATTTAGCCTGATATTGAAGACTCTTTTTAAAACTTCTGATATTCAGCAAACACGATGAGGAAATATACATAAAACTGCATCTCAGTTTGTCAGAAAATTTTATACCGAGCCAAAATTTACCTTTGAGTAAGCAACGCTTCGCCACTTCTTTTGACAGCTTCACTTTTCAGACCTTTAAGGGTCCCTAGGTTCCTTTCTATATGGAAAAGAAAGATGCTGGGCAGAGGAATCCCCAGAAACTGAGAAAAAGAACAATATAAAATCAAATCTGGAAGCAATAACAAAAATCTATAACAACAACATATAACACAGGAAATACCTGGCACAGCCAAGATGTGATGTTAACCGGATATTACACAATGCTGAACATAGACATTAAAAACTAAAAATAGTAGGGTTTGGGTAGACAGAATGTACAAACTCCTGCAATGTAGCTACTAACTCAAGAACAAGAGGAGCCATACACACAGTGTCCTGTTTTACATTTTATCTATAAAAAAGGTTTCCAAAAAGTACAGTTTTATTTTCTTTTGTTATTATTTCTTATAATAAAAGGATACTTTTTAACAGATGAAAATATTTTATTTATTATCTTTTGAGCATTTCAGAAAATTAAATTTCCTGTATTCAAAAGCATTGTTTTATTTTATTACTCTTTATTTAAAATATAACAACAGTTTATTTTCAGAGAAATTAACAAGAAGTACAGTCTGTTGTACTTTGAAACCTATCTTAAGAGGTCAGCAATAATAACTACCAATCCTTCAGAGGTAATTAAGAAATAATATGCCTGTATGTTGCAAATTAAAAGTTCTGACAACAATCTCCAAGCCAAACCTCAGCTAAATGACTACAGAAACATGAGAGAAACTGAGGACAGTGCTTGCACATGAATCAATAATTACTTCTACTTCACATAGTTTTGAAAAGGACTATAAACGCCAATAAGAAATTCCACCTTGGAACCATAGTCTAGAAAAATCCCTAAGCTGAAACACGTTTGTCTAACGTCTCTATACCCCGCCCCTCCATTCTTTCCCAATAGAGTATTGGCTCTTCCAGTAGGACTAAGGAGAGATGGAGGCAATATAACAAGAGTCAGGCTAATTCCCTGCTTGTAGGGTCATGACAAAGTGTGTTACTCAGCTGATTAAAATTAAACCCAGCTCTACCACATATACAAAACATTTCATTTCCATTATGTCTTTTATTTTTAAAGGTATTCCTACAACAGATACGATAGAAGAATGAAGAACATTGTATTAACTCTTTTTATTTCTGGAATTTTCCTTGGGCTTGATGCTAGATTATAAAGAATCAGCCTTGTTCATTATATTTCTTTTTCCTGACAATTAAATTTGCACTCTTGTTACTTCATATAATTTTGGTTTTACATTTGGAACATTCATTAAACAGATGTCTGAAAATTCACACCAGTAGAAACAAACCAGATATTGCCTGGCTATTTTCAACTATTTTTAAAAATAATTTTAGTTTCTGTCTTCTAACATTTGGTAAAACTAAATGCACTTCAAAATAAACATCTTACCTTTCTATAAAAATCTTGTATATGACTTATGACTTGCCACTTTTTTAATACTATTGCATTAGAATTGTCCATGTGTTTTACAGTTTTGTAAACATTTTTATTGGCACTTAATATTTTATGGCAGGAATGTCCTAGGAATCATTTCATAATTTTCTTAGCATTGGACATTCTGTCTGTTCCCTGTTATTTACAAATATTAGTGATGATCCTATGAACTTCAGCAAATATAATAGTTCTTTTCAACATTCATGGCTATTTTGCTTTGGGAGGATATGAGTGGTGGAGTCGCTGTTCAGAAAGATCAACAATTAACTGCCATAAGCAATGACCGGGGTGTTCCATGACACACTCCCAAAGGTTCTCATTCCAGGCTCATTAGCATCTTTGTTAATTTCATCATTGAAGAACTGGAACCCACCTTGTGTAAACAAAGTCCACTCTTTTATTTCCTGGCTGCCCAGACATGAATAATAACATAGACACTTTATTAATTACAACACTGTTTGGCCAATGTCTTAGACATATTTCTAGCTAGCTTTTACATCTTAAATTAACTCATTTATGTTAATCTGTGTATTGTCATGAGGCTGTGACCTATCTGTAAGGTTCTGGCATTCTGGTGTCTGTCTCCTTTGGCAGCTACATGGTGTCTCCCTGACTCCACCTACTTCTTCTCTCTATCTCTTCCAGCCTGGCTATATTCTGCTCTGCCATAGGCCAAAGAAGCTTCTGTATTAACCAATGGTAATACAATATATTCAAAGCATATAACGAGTAATCCCACATCAACCTTGAATTTCAGTACACATGTCTAAAATTGTATATATGTCTGTGGAACAACTTTTAAAACAATATTTTGTGTATTTGTTGAAACTTTCATTCATTTGTACAATGTATGGTGACCATGTCCATCTACCATTACCTCTACCATCTACCGTTACCTCCCTCCATCTCCTCCTTGTACCTCCCAATCTGTCTCCTTTCCAGCTTCTTGTCCTCTTTATTTATTGTCATTAACAACTCCTCGAGGCCAATTTTTTCTGTGATATTTATTCGTGGGTGATGAGCCATCCACTGGGGCATGGGCAACCTACCAAAGGCCCCATCTCCAATTCTGACAGCAAGAAGTAATCCCCTCATCCAACACATGCATCCTCACATTGCTCATCAGTGGTAAGCATGGTCTAGTCATCACTGGTATCCTTATGTTTTAATAACATGAGGGCTGGTTCATAAGTTTTCCTAGAGCAATGCAAGCCCTGCTTTCCCTGTTATCACACTATGCTGACTTCTCAGCATAACAATAAGCTAAAGGCAGTCATCCATGAGATGCACCAAAATGCCCCCAAGTACCAGGTGAGCACATTAAGCAGTGTTTGCCTTGCTTTTTCCTCCTTAACAAGTTTTAATGGCCCATCCCTGACCACTTTGCCAGTCCATATCAACCTAGGCACACCCAAGAATATTGAACTTGGGTTTTCTTGGGGAGCTGACTCTCTTGACCGCCAGTTATCTATGGCCATTTACTTTGTTGTATTGCTTCTGTTTTTTGTTTGTTTGTTCTGTTTTTCTTTTCCTTTCTTGTTGAAAGAGCATTTCATGTGTATTGGCCCACTCTGTCACCTACCTTTGCTTCTCTAGCACAAGGTTCATAGAAAAGGAAATATAAATAACTGGAAGAAACAGTTCTCATTTCCTTAACACTCAGACTGACCTTAGACAAGTTCCCTAAACAAATCCATTTTCTAACCTGAAAAATAGGCATACCCCTGCCTGCTTCACTGGGCTAGTGTGATTACATCAGCCGTTATATGCACAGAAAATAGATCTAGCATGCATGTACCATTTGTTCTAGCGTTAATTATAAGTTAATTCCACTTAATTCTCACCATCTGGAATGAACAACTTGTACTCTGGTTTATAGTTTCCCACTGTAGACCGTTTGTACAAATTGACTGTGTAATGTTTCAGAGTTCAGCATCACTCTAAGGGCTGTTCTTTCTCTCCCATCAAACCCTTAAAGACTCAGCACAGAGCTGTATGCTCTGTCAGAGCCTGACCTTCTAAATTCTAAGACATATCCAGTGGGATTTACTTTATCCCTGATCAACACCCAAGTGAGTTGTGCAAAAATGGACACCTGTGTAATAGTTAACCATCTCAGCTTATGACATGGCCTACGTTCCAGATCCGTGGTGCCTAGCAGATTCTCTGAGGAAGCAGGAACACTCTATGCAAACTGGAGATTTGTTTCTGAACTGGATCTTGCTGAATCCTGTGAGCTGGGCTGCACAGCATCCTTATGAGTGCTGTGTTGTCTTCTCTCCAACACTGGAGCCTGAAGTCAGTAGAGCAGGAAGTTGGGAAGTGAAGGCATATCACAGAGGGAAATAAAGACAAACAGGAATCCCAAAAAGTAAAATAAAACAAAACTCATGCTAATGTTTACTCCCTGTCCTCTGGATGAGGTGAGTGTCCTACACAGCATGTGGGCACCCTACCTCATGGAGTGGAATACAGAACTGTGGGGGTAGAAGGAGAGGGTCAAGGAAAGTCCTAGAGAGCTTCTGTCCCCAGCAGTTTATAATAGTACCAAGTTATAGTAATGACAATGTAGGGGCTTCTTCCTAAAGACCATTTCCCAAATCCCCTAAACATACCCCTGTTGGGTCATGGTAAGTACAAACATACAAGAAAAGAAATTCTGCTAAATTTAGTTCAGCCTAGCCAATCAGACACACCATAATGCCCTCAGCATCTCAGCTCTTTTAACTGAATCATGTGTATCTTGAGCTCACAACTGTTAGTAGGTGTGGCCAACACTGATGAGTCCTACGCATATTTGTTTATGTTTTTAAAATTCCCTTACTTCCCCTCATATAGCATGCATATTATTGTAATTCTTGCCTAGCTATTCAGTACTGCTGTCTGAATTGAAGCACTTGAAAATGCCCAGAACTAAGTCTGAAACCATACTACATAATCTCACTCTAAACTTAAAAGTAAAAGTCCCAACAAATCCAAAAAGAGTTCAGCTGTCAAACTCAAACTACTCTTCCATTTGCTGGGTCAGTTCACTTTACATTCTCTTATTTTTTTTTACATACCTTCTCAAATCTCCAATAACTTTTCTCCACCAGCCTCCTTGGGCTACCATAACAAAATACCAAAGACTGTAACTTAAACAACAGAAACCTCATTGTTCGCATTTCGAGAAGCTGAATTCCATGGTCAAAGTGCTGGGTGATTTAGTCCAATGGCAGTGCTCCCTGACCTGACTGTGCACAGCAACCTTTCCGTGGTGGCCTCCGTGGCAGAGAGGCAAAAAGAAGGCTCTCTGGTCTCTCATTTTACATGGGAGCTAATTCATTTTGTGGTCGCCGTCATATGATCTCACCTAAAACTAATTAGGTCTCACAGGCCTAAACTCCAAATACTATAAAATTTTGTGTATTACAGTTTTAATATCTGGATGTTCGGGTGACAAAATCCAGTTGATACCATCCCTCTTCCTCTGTCTAAATTACTGATTCTGATTCTTTTACAGAAAATGGCAAGAATCCCATGTATACGTAAGTGTGCCTCTCTACCTACTGACTCATCCAAAAGTCAATTCATTTCCTGTAGTGCCTTCTGTTATGGTGGCTGTAGTGCACACTCTTCCATGTAGATGTGCTGGTGGTTCACTAGACAGCATGTTCACGGGAGGTTTACTGAATAATCTTTCTGCAACAAACGATCCCTTCTCCTGGAGAAGAGGAGGAGAAAGGACAGTAGGAGCCATAGGGATCAAGGAAATTTCTTTTTTTAACATAATACTAGGAAAAAATAATTTATCTTCTTATTTCCCTGAATAAATCATACAGCTACTAGTTAAACACATAGGAAAACTAAAATCAGGTACACATGAATTCAACTTCTACCTTCAACTTTACAGCCCAAGGACTAAGCAAGACCCTGAATTTTGTCCTCTAGGTTTTACTATCACAATTGAATAGAATGGAAATAAATTATTTGAAATTATTCATAAGGAAAACCCTAAGATACATTATAAGTCACTAAATAGTAATATTTCTTTTCCTTTTATTACTAGATATCATTCTGAATATTTACATTTATTTATTTAACTAATGCGTCCAAAAAATGTACTACTATTAGTCACTGGTTCATCCCCAGAGACCATCTGGCAAAAGGGATATCTCACTAAATAATCACCGTGCAATGTAAAATGTCCTAAGGGCAGATGTTCAATTAGTGTTTAGCAACTCATTTAGCAAGAAGAGAGGGAGAGACTCTTAATCATTAGCATCTCTTCCTAGAGATGCCCATTTTAAAGTTTCCTTTATCCCACACTGGTGAAAGTAGACATTTTCCATTTACATATATTTATATTAATTTTATCACACTATACTTCCTTCACTTATATCTGTGGTTAGCATGAGGGAAGAAAGAAAATCTGGAGACAACATACAGTATGAAGACTTAAATCTTAAAATGGCACCATGGTTTTATTGCTTAGAAAAGGGAAGTGGAGGGTTTCAAAATAGAAAAATCATCACCGACTTATTTTTGATAAATATCTAGTCCCATCCACAGCAGCACATTGGAACTGTTACTTAAGGAAGTATAATTAGCAAAAAGTTTTTAAAAACATCCGAAGATTTCCAAATCTCCATCAACTGTCTCTTTTCCTGAGTTTCCAGTAAACCCTTAAAGAGGAGATAAGGCATCAGTTCAAAGCATCACCCTGCTACTGTTTCAGTATCAAGTAAAATAGATATCAATAACATTAAGCCTAAAAAATATTACACTCAGTTACCATCATCCAACATTACTTTAAAAAGCAATAGTTCACCTTCCAAATAGAGCTTTATTTATTCTAGGCTTTCACAATCAGAAAAGTAGTTTTAGACAGAAGCTTCTTCAGTGACAAATTGGTCTTGAGGGAAATGCCGCTACCTTGGAGAAAGCAGGCTCAGTCACTTTTAGTTGCAGAAACGCTTGAAACTGTTTTCTAATCTTAAATTTCTAAGTAAACTTTTGTTAAAATAAATATTAAGAGCCCTTTAAAATTAGATTTAAATAAGCCCAATAGAGGCTAAGATTACAGTTTTAAGTAACCCACTAATTAACTCTCCGATTGTCATGGCAATAAAGTTAGTGGCAAGATTTTGTAAAATGGTTGATCTCAACATCCACAAAGCTCTGCCTGTAAGCACACATTATCACATTAGAGGTGCCCTGTTTTAGAACATTCCATTCAAGTTCTGATCTTCAACTGACCTGATTAATACTTTTTCTCATAGTGGTCATATTTTGTTTCTGACAAAACTCAGTGGGGCCAGGGAAAGCTTTCCACCTGTCATTACAGATTCTGTAGCTCTGCGGTTAGCAAAGATAGAACAATGGGTGTGCATTTTTTTTCTCCTGGACATTCACAGAGCCTAGGGGAACTGAAAAGCTAGGAGCCAGAGCACACTACTAAGTCCCTACTCACCAGAAGGGAACTCTTTTCTCACTACAGAACTGTATCCTCAAAGATACTCGTGCTGGGAGTACGGAAGGTCAGCATGCCATTCTGTGTTCAACCTGTCCATTCCGTCTTTGCTGGTTGCTATTTTACTTATTTTGTTATCTCTTTCCGGGCTGCTCATTACCTTGAGACTTGTTTTGATGCCCTGTGGAGAAATCAGCTGAAATAGGCAGAAAAGCAAACTTCAGAAGCAATTTGTCTAAGCTACTCTTGACCTCACAAGAGTGGGCTTCTAGGTAGATGTTTTCTTACAATACAACCTAGTGTGAACAGTGTTTGCAGGGCCAAGCAGCTGGTCATTTAAATGTCAAAGAAGATATTACAAGTCCTGGAGAGTTGGACATTCTGCTTAACCAAAAAGAAAAAGATAGCAGTATATAAAATTTATGTATTTACTACCTTTCATAGGAAATTCCAATTAATAAAAAGGAATAAATTGTGATAACAAGAGTCTCCCGTCTTCTACATTACCGGTTTTAGAAATTTTACAACATATCAAAAGTACTCTGCTGCATGGGATAAGGCAACAATGCTCTTCTGTGCAGCTACTGACCGAGTCTCTCCTTTGTCCTACTTTATGTTTCTGGACCTGTAGAAATCCCTCCCTGGTTGACAAGGATCTTTCTTGTTCTTCATGTGGAATCCTTTCCACACCTCTATCCTTCTCCTGAAATTGGTTAACAAATGGTACCGTGTAGTCCAGGCATCAACTATTTCCTCACGTCATAATTTAGTCACATTTCTGTTCTGGGTGGCTGTCAGACAAAGTAGGCTCAGAGATTATACTCAATTATTTACGTACAATTGTAGTTTTGCAAACATTTTGGCTTCTAGAAGTCTTCAACTATATTAACACAGAACTTTTAGGAATAAGAGGCACAATCAGGGTGGACAAAACAAGGCAATACAAATAACGATATGTACATTTTCTCAACAGCAATCTGTTTTATTTAACTTGATCTTTTCTGAGCATGTTCTTCCAAATCTTTGCAAACACACCACGAAGGAAAAAGATGCACCCCAGGATGAGGACATTTTAGTCTTCGGACCTAACATCTACTTGAGTAACTCTCTCTATTCCTGATGTGTCTGCCATCTCCATTTCTCCAGCAAATTTCTTCTTCACTCAGTTCCTGTCATTTGCCTCTATTCTACTTTTGGGGTGACCCCCACTCACGGTGTCTGCTTTTCTCAAAAGCCTCTACATTCTGTAATCATTTCTATTGTGATTTTTAAACTTCTCCCTGTCTATTTTAAATATTCAAACTAAGTAATCTGACCCGATCAACTCTTGACCATAGTCTTGTCGTATGCATTTGTCCACAAACAGATGGACCAGTCTGACTTAGGATAACTCTCATTTAGACTTTACGATTTCACTTACCCTTCGACAGCTCATTCTGAATGCCTTCCACTTAGAAGACTGGACACGAAATGAGAAACTATCACAATCAATAAGCTTGTTGCTGATAATACAGCCTTTTCCCCCCTGTTGAATGCAATAATGTGGTAGATCACAGCTCTCATCCTCAGTTTACCCATCCAACAGCTCCTGTGAGTGTGGATGCTAAAGATGCAGAGTTCTCCTCCTGTTCATGGAACTGTCTTGCTCTGCAGAAGACCACTGTTTCTTCCATCACCATTTCTTTCCTTCTTAAATTTCTCCTTTATAATTTTAATAGCACTACCTCAGTTAATCTGTTCTTAAGTCTTGTCTCAGGTTCTGCTTGTAGGAAACATAACTCAAGAAATCTTTTCAAAAAGCCAAACTCCCTTTGTAATTTTATGGGAAAGAAGTAATCATCTAGCTATATTTGATAGTAGTAATACTTACTCAGTACGCATGTTTTCAAGTCCAGAATGTAGTTTTTATTTTGATGGTAGACACAGTGGCATTCAAAGAGTAATGAATAACTGCAAAATTTATCCAATGAAAGAGAAATCCACCACAAAAAAACATTTGGGAGAGAATTAAATGAACTATAACTAGCTTAACAACTGACTTATACTAACCTCTTACTTTTTAAAAAATTTTCAAGATTCAGAGTCTTAAAATGCCAGTCCAGTTGGAAATAAAACTAAAGCTGTCTTAATTTAAATCTTAATTTAAGACTATAGGACAGAGCAGGATAATAATATTTTCTGTCTAGAAACAGTAGACAGGAGAGTAAAGGAAACCAAAACAGAAATTTACTATATGTATGTGTGTGTGTGTATGTGTGTGTGTGTGTGGTGTGGTGTGTATGTGTGTGTCTATCTGTATATGTATGTGTGTATACTTTCTATATTACATATATATATATATAACAGAATCTGGTGTTATATTTAGATTCAATTCTTAAAATTGAATTATTCTTTAGAGATTGATAATTAGGCATACAACAGTGTTGTAAGAGCTACATTTGAGTCATTTAAAAAGCTCCTTCAGGTGACTGATGTGGAACCCAATTAACAAAATAATTTCAGGGCAAAAATTCTTAAATACGGACTCCCTGTCACTTCTTACCCTGTAAAGAACTTTTCCCATAACTGCTTGATTAAGGGACACTGAATCTCAATCTTCATTTGAAAACATATAAAAAAAGCTTATATGTCAATTTTAATGCCATTTATTGTCAGTTTAATTTATATCATTATCATTCATCTTTATGAAACCTCCAAACCTTTTTTTAAAGCTGCTTGGTTATTACACTGTTAATTTGGCTCTTCTACAATAGCTAACAAAAGGACTAAATTCTCTGTGTGACTTACGGTTTCTTATGAGCTGGAGCATTTACGTCTAGTGCTTTTCCAACAATATCAACTTCCTCCCCTGTTCCAGCTTCTTTACCGTAAAAAAAGGTCTGAAATTCTACTCATTGCTTCCCTCTACTGGATTCAGCAGGGCAATAGCTATCTTCCAGATCACTTGGTATTAAATAAAGAAAAATTGTTTCTCAAGCTATAAAATCAATAAGGCAAAAATATCTGACCCATCCAGTAGGAAAAGACACCAATCATACTGATAATTGAGGGATGTATTTATTGTGAAAATTCTACATTATACCTCAAAAAAAAATGTGAGATCCAATGTTTACCAAACACTCTTTTGACTGTATGTAGAAAGTTGATCTTCTTCTCTTCAACCCCACCTGCATTCCTGACTGGGTTCCTGTGCAAACAATAATGTAAACCTGAATAATTCTAGCTCTATCCTGCAAGTAAGATTCTGCTGTAGTTGAGGTTTTAGCGATAGGAGTGATCTATGGAAGATCTAGTTGAAAATAGCATGGAGGTTAAGGACCTATTTCATTCCTGTTTTCTGTGGCATGTTGTCCAGGGGACACATCCTGTCTTGACCCTTTCCTTTTATTCTTCTGCTTCTGGTCTCCATGAAGAAAACAAACTCTTCCTTGTCAGGATTCCACCACCACCGTGTTCGGCCTTACCGTTGACTTGGAGTCAACAGAGCCAAAACTGGACTGAAAATTCTGGCTCTGTGAGCCCAGATAGAACTTTCCACCCTAAGTTCTTCCCTCCCACAGCTTAGTCACAGCTTTGCCCTGAGGTGGCATGATGGTTTCAGTCACTTAACGATGGCGGTGGGAAGCAGGTCCATCCTTGTAGTTCTAGAGAGACTCCCCTAGAGGGACACAAGCCTTATTTTAGATCTTTTTCAGCTCCAAAATGCCAGGTTTCTACAACTATGTTCCAGCTAACAGGAAGAACATCTTGGGAGAGAACAGCTAAGGAATAGCTGCGGTCAATCAGAATTTTGAATTGGAAGTCTGAGATCATTTCCAAGAAACATGGCCAACCAAGATCAAACTTTGCTGTAGGCTGCTGTGTCTGGTGGGGAGGCAATGACTGATTAATCACACTGATAGGGAATGCTGCAGGGTGCAAGGAGATAAGCCTTTGATGGCAGGCAGGAGTACACAGTCTGATGGGTTCCTACTTAGGGAAACAGTTTCTGGACAGTCTGGGAAAAGGCAACTAAAGCAAAGAAGAAACTTCTCCTGAGATAAAGATCAAAGGTCTCTGGTCATCAGGGAGAGATCAGTGCTTCAGGACTGTGCGCGTAGTCTAGGTTAAGTTAGAGCAGGTGGACAGATGAGAGCCTAGCAAGGACAGCCATGACCCCAGAGGAAGGCTGTCATCAAAAGTGTTCTGTCAACTGTGCCACAAGCCGGCTCTTTAGCCCTGGACACTTTCCTTAGTCTCTGAGCCTCAGTTGGCATGATTTTAAAATATGCATGTTCACACTGTACCTTTAAGAGCTTTTTATTGGAAATAATGTGTGCAAATAGAATATGATGTGTGTTCAAAAGCATTAACTACATCCTCAGCTTTTCATTTAATAGCCAATCCTGCCTTTAAAATAAACACAGAAGCAGAAAGAATGAAATACGAGAATTGGAATATTGGAATGTGAAAAGATAAATAGCTAGAAATAGATCCAGAAGGACTAATGCTGCCTCCTGAGCCCTGGGACATGGGGAAAGGCAATATTTGCCTACAGTGAGAAAAGAAATCAAGGGGTCTAGGGCCATGTGGAATCTCAGCCAGGCTCTCCTGCTGCGTTAACATCGGGTGACTGTGGCGGCAAGGCCGCTCGCAGCAGCTGAGTGTGTGATGGTTTCTATTATAATTCTGTTTTCGCTCAAAAGCTGCCAATAATTTTCCTTCTGAGGTAAAACCATCCAGTATTTTCTGCAGCTCAAATTTTTTATTTAGGATATCATTCAGAGGAAGCATATATGTGTTACTAGCATGCAAGGAGGTGGAAGAAGACACACCAAATAAAGAGATGCCTCCCATAAAAAGTTAGCCATGTTATGGAAGGGAGAAATCCCTTGGGGTCCCATGCTGACACATAGAACCTACAGACAGTAAAAGAATACTGAGCGTGGGACAAACGGCCTTCCCCAGGGGTGGAGCCCCTAACTGTGTGTCCAGTACCCAGGGGTCAGCCTGAAAACCAAATATATACCAGTAAGTCTAAGCAACTGAGTAAATAGTATTACTATATATATATATGAGTATGTTCATATATTTCATATATATGTATCATATATTTCATACTTATATATGGTTTATATATATGCATACATACATATATACATATCTATGGAAACCAAGCCATCAATTTGAGAGGGAGCAAGGATAGTGGAGCATGTTGGAGGTGAAAGAGACAGGGTGAAAATAATGTAAACATATTTTACTTTAAAAACATAAAACAATTAGAAGCTATTTCATTAGACTATGTGTGGTATTGATTAATCTTTTTCACTGAAATTAATCATGGGAAAGGGTCCAAAGAGGGGTTTTCTTCTGTTGCCTTTAAAAATTCTCCTGTCACAGATTATATCTCAACCACAGTTCCCCTCCTCAGTTCCTTGCCCCCACCTTCCTCCATCTCACATGAGAAAAGACCAGGCCTTCCAGTGACGTCAACGAAACATGGCATAATCGGCTACTATAAGACCAGGTACATACTACCCCATCAAGACTGGATGAGGCAACTCAGTAGGAGGAAAGGGTCCCACATAGGCAAAAGTGTCAGCAACTGGCCCTGGCTCCATGGTTAGGAATCCTACAAGGACACCAAGCTACTCAGCCATAACACACATGCAGAGGAACTAGGTCAGACCCCTACAGGGTCCCTGATCTCTGCAGGCCCCTGGTGGTCTCAGCCAGTTGACTCTTCGGGCCATGTTCTCAGGATGCCCCTGACCCTCTGGCGCCTCTGATCCTTCCTCCCCTCCTCCACAGGACTCCTCTACTGTTACCTAGCATTTGGTTGTGAGACTCTGCATCTGCTCCCATCAGTTGCTGGATAAAGTCTCTGGTCCCTGAAAAGTCTGACTATGGACAAGGCCATAATACCTTATAATGTGAACTTTCCAGGTAAGCCAACCTTGCTCTCAGCGTATTTTTGCTAGAGTGGCTTAATATGCACCATGTCCACACTGGATACAGACACAACTTCTGTAACCAATAAAGCATGAAAATTATTAATGTGCCAAGTTGAGTCAGTCAAAACATAGGTCAGTTCAGTACAAGGAAGTATCACAAGGAGTCTACCATGCAAATCAAGCTTGTTTGTGTGTAGACAGATCTTCAATTCCCTAGGTAATTTAATTTCCATCTTTCTAAAAGCCATGTCAAAACAGTATAAAGTTTGCATCCTGGTTATAAAATCTTTAAATGTGAACTCAACTAAATGTTAAGTTAATCATGTGCAATGATGTTTAATCTTCATCCAATGACATTTGTCTCTAAGAAAGTTAACATCAATTGGACAGAAGAAGTTCTGAGCAATACAACTGTCTGGAGCTTGGCTCAGAACTCCAGGGTTTTCTGGGGAACTATAAACTCTCACACTTCAACAGATACCAGCCACCAAAACAATAAAGTGGATATAATTTGGAGTTTTGACTTAATTTAGAATAGCATCCCATGAAGCTTCAACAGAGTAGGAATCAGGAGAGCAGGCACTCACACTGAACGCATGGCCTTGAGTACCTGATTACGGGCACTCTGAATCCATGGTCTTCTTGCGACAACATGGAGGTGTTACAAAAGGTCCTCTCTGTTGTCAGGCTCTGTTACTTTATTGCTCTGACCAAATACTCATCCAACAGTAACTTAAGGAAGAGATGGTTTACTTGGGCTTATAGTCTGAGGGCCTAGTCCATGGTGGCAGTGAAGCCATCACTGCAGGAACATGAAGAAGCTGGGTACATTGCAACTTCAGTCAGGAAACAGTTTGCTTTCTTGCTCAGTTGGGGACTCAAGCCCAAGGAATGGTTTCTTCTTCATTCAGGGTCCATCCTCCCTCCTGAATGAAACTTTTCTGGAAATACACTCACATATTTCCGTGGAGATTCTAAATAAAGGTCAGTTGATAATGGAGATTACTCATCAAGATGACAGTCTTATCTATCTTCCTGTGGTACTTACTAACGTCTAGTTCTAGGCTCCAAAGAACTTCCAGAAATTGACTGTAACTCATCTCCAGTGAAACAAAGTCCTTTGTTTTTCTTAATTCAAGGTTTCTTTCCTACAAACTAGCATGATGGCAGATATATTTACGGTATCCTAGAAATTACAGTCTGCTACAAAACATCCCTGTAAGTAAAAATAATTTTGCTAGAGTCCTCAAGTATCTACCATCCCTATTTTAAGCAAGACTAGCTTTTTTGTTTTCCTAAGGCTCTTCCTTGAATTCCTGCCAGAACTCAGGTAGTCCACACATTTGATATGGAATTTACAACATACCTGCAGTGAGTGTGCATAGTAAGACATATCGCACACACAGCAGCATAATCATTTCTTGCTTATAACACAAACTCACATGTCTGATGCCCAGTCCCTGGCAACCACTGCATTCCCAGTGCATTTGGGAAAGATGGCAAAAATGTAACATGACGACACTTCTTCTGTTTATTATCATTGCCATTACTATTTCTTTATTTGGCCTTTTCCCCTTTGTGGAATCAAACTCAGGGTCGCCCACAGGCAAGAGAAGCTCCCACAGGCAAGAGGAACTCCACCACTGATCTATTTCCTTAACCCTTTTATCTGATTTCCTTTTGCTTGGAACAGGAATTTGCTACATTATACAGCTGACTTCGAACTTGTAACCTTCCCAACTCTGCCTCCATTGTACTGGCTTAACTATAATGACACTGCTTTTGAAACCCTCCTTTTACTTCTGCTTTACTTCCTCATTGGGTTTCCCACCCAACCTTCTCATCTCTTCCCAAATACATGTTGTACCTTAAAACTGGAATAAAACTTTAAAAATATATCCTCTTTCTGATTTGACACTGTGCAACAGTTTTTACTTAAATGTTAGGTCCATAAATAGTTCATCAGGCGTGTTTGTCATATCAGTGATGATGTAATTTGGTTCGAGACCAGAAAGAAAAATGAAATAATAGCATTGCTTTATATTTGGAGTTTGCTACATTTCAGGTCCCACAGTAGGTTCTTAATCTGCACAGAAATGGTAGGAAGTGGTAGAGATGAGCACCTGTCTAATAACAGCCAAAAGGTATGGGTCTCAGTATGAGCACTGATTAGTTTTGAAATTAGATAAATGACTATGGAAGAGCTTTCAAGTTTCTATTCAAAAGAAAACTGCAATTAGCTTCTACCCTGGAGCTATTAAAAGAATTCACTGAATAATGACAAGTAGAAAACAGCAAATATGGTGCCGGATAAACAAGAAATGCAATGAATGCAGTGTATTAACTTTTAAAAAATATTGCGTGGGGGGTGCTTGCGTGAGTGCGTGCACACATATGCAGATCACAATGCACACGTAGAAATCAGAGGACAGTCTGCTTGCCCCATCTTCACACAGGTTCCATGGATTAACCTAGACTGTCAGCCTTAGCAGCAAATGCCTCACCCGCTGTGCCATCCAATGGACTCGCACAGTTCTTACTGACAGCGGTTTTCAATCTGCAGTGATGAGGATCGCCATTTTGCCAGAGAGGAAGGCTAAGAAAATCTGAGTAAGGGGTTTGCTCTGACCGCACAGGTATCAACTGACTGCAAATGGCTTTCTTGCTGGTCATGTTGCAGGATCTGGATTCTGACACAGAATGTTTATATTTTGTTCCTTGTAGTCAATATGCATCCAGGGGGCTTCACTGCCATGAGTCTTTAAGGGATAATTGGCCGTTATAATTATTATTTAGTTTCACATATAATTTGATGACGTTATACAAAGCACCTTGGTTCTCATCTATAAAATCACGAGTCGCCAGGCAGTGGTGGTGCATGCCTTTGATCCCAGCACTTTGGAGGCACAGGCAGGAGATCTCTGAGTTCAAAGCAGGCCTGGTCTACAGAGTGAGTTCCAGGACAGTCAGGACTGTAATACAGAGAAACCCTGTCTCAGAAAAACAACAAATCAACAAACAAACAAAAAAAGTAGAGTCATTCTCATGGTGTTTTGAAGAGGATAAAATGAGAAATTGAAAATCACTTGTAAACTGTTGTTCTCCTCTGACACCTGCTATGTGTGAAGAGACATTATTTTCCCAATTAAAAGATAAATGTGAGTCTTAAGAATAGATACATGCCCTCAATGGAACCAATGGAAACTCTTCTCAGGCAAAACTCTCTGCACCTGACAGAAAAAATGCTCACAAAACCTCCGAGCAGGCAGAGCTGCTTTGCTAAGCTGTGTTCTCACTCTGAAGTCCAAGAACTTCCTTAGAAGACAGAAAACAGTTGCTCTCTGGGACGTCACAGAAATCGTAATCTCATAGGTTAGACATGCTGTGACCATGCTGGCCTCTGCACGGGAACCAGAGGCTTGTTAGGTGCTGCCACAACCCAGGCAGTTGCTAAAGTTTGTCTATCCCAGGCCAGCATATTCTTTCTTTTTCATTGCCCTTAATGAAAAGCTTCTCTTTGAGGAGTCTCCAGCCATGTCACACCTTTCCTACCCATATCTCTATGACTAACTCAGCAATCTTCCATTTGACAGTCAAAGATGTTTTCTTCCAGCAACGATGTGCCATTTTCTTCCCAGAGTCACACATCATTCTTCCTCTCAACTGTGCTGTTAAATACATTACTACTCCACCTACCTGTGGATTCTGGCTACATTTCCATATATTCAAGTTTTACTAAGAGGGCTGTCTTCAGCCAGTTTAACCGTTTTCTCCCTGATCCCAATAGCAAATGTGATTTTCTTCACTTAGAAGGTTCTTGCCTCTTGTTATTACTAATAGCCTCTAGTCTCACAAGGAAAAAGGAAAAGCAAATCCATTTACTTTCATCTGGATCTTCTGACCTAGCATCCTAGGGACTGCCCTGGACAAAACCAAGGTAAAACAAGTGAATGTATTTATATCTTTTTCTTAAATATTTATTTATTTATTACATACACAGTGTTCTGTTCTGCATGTATGCCTGCACACCAGAAGAAGCCACCAGATCTCATTACAGGTGGTTGTGAGGCACCATGTGGTTGCTGGGAATTGAACTCCAGACCTCTGGAAGAGCAGCCAGTGCTCTTAACCTCTGAGCCATCTCTCCAGCCCCATGTATTTATATCTTCATTAAGCATAAAAGCATGAGGGCAACCAGCATTGGAAAAGACCATTAGAACGGGAACCTATAGAGCATCTTAAGAAAGGAAAGAGTTTGAGGACATATGGCCAAAGGAGGCAAGTTATGGGAAAGTCACAAGAAAGTATGGTAAACAAGAATTACTTGGTTGCTAGGGTAAGACATTTTATACGTGGAAAATTTCTTTAAACAAGGAAAATGTTTGTCCTATTTTTAGATCTTTGCTCACTTATAGCAAATGTCAATGGCATTTAACTCAAAATAATCCCTATATCACACAGGCCTATTTTGTCAAGACACATTCTGGTGTTATTTAATACCACAACACACTGCTTAATGTCTGCAAATACATTCTTTTGCCTGATGTTCCTATGTTTGGATTGTCCTGATACATCGTGAACTTGAGATCTTTTGGCTTCCACTGGTAAAGCTTTAAAGGGATGGAAAAGATGGCGCTCCTCACCAAACGGAGTGGCTGGGTAGATGATTGGGGTCAGAATTGTCTAGAAACACCAGCACAGCACCCGTGTCTTCCCGAAATAAATACGCTGGCAATCACTAAAAACTGTTTTAGCTAACTAAAAGATCGGTGTGACTGATGGCTCATTGTCCTGGGAAATAACAGAGGACAGGAAAGCGATTTCTATTTCTTAGTTTAGCATCAGAAGAGCAGTTTCAGGAAGTCTCAGAGAGTCTGAGGTAGTTCTGCCAGTTCCAGACTGATTGGGAGAGTCAGCCTGAAGCTTAGGGGCCTGGTGGATGCTCAGCACAGCCCTAGTCCTTGCTCTAAAGTTGGTCTGTGGTGAGAAAACGAGAGGAACTCAAAGAGTGGACCAGTCTGTGGGCTCAAATGTTCCCAGAAACCCTACACAGGAGCATCGGAAGGATATTGGCCTTAGTACTTTCGGAAACTGCTAGGTAACGGCTGCTGCCCCAAGGCTCATTCAACTGTCTAAACTTGTAAACGGATAGGAACCCACATCAACATCCTGAAAGAGAGAGGGAAGGGACTCATGATAAAACCATTTCAACGGAAGGCCTCTGTCTGTCCCTTGAATGTTTACCAGCACTCTGCAAACACATACTGATATTTATGAAATAAAAGCTATATATTCATCCATCCAGGCCTATAGGAAGGGAGGTGTAAGAATGCTGATGATGAACCACAGCTACTCTGTCCAGGACACTGAAGGCATTCATATAAATTCTATCCAGAATACACTGCCAGTTATGATGACAGTTTAAGTGAAAAAGCGGTGAGTAACAGCAGGTGCCAGATGGGACTTTTTTCTGAAGATCCCTCCTCCCTATAGTTCAGATCCACCCAAGATGAACATAGTCACTATTAGTCTCTATGCTGGGTAGTTTTATGTCAACTCAGCACAGCTAAAGTCATCTGAGGGGAGAGAATCTCCATTAAAAAAAAGCCTTCATGAGATCAGGCAGTCAACAAGCCTGTAGGTCATTTCATAATTAATTAGTAATTGATGGGAGAGGGCCCAGTCCATTGAGGGTTGTATTTTCCCTGGGTGTGTGGTTCTCAGTTGTATAAGAAAGAAAGCTGAGCAAGGCCTGAGGAGCAAGCTAGTAAGCATCACCCCTCTGTGGCCTCTGCATCAGCTCCTGTCTCCAGGAGTTTGAGTTCCTGTCCTGACTTCCTTCAGTGACGGACTACAATGTGGAGATATAAGACACATAAGCCCTATCTCGCCAAATTGATTTTAGTTATGGTGTTTCAGCACAGTAAACAGTAACCCTAGTAAATATGCTCTCTCTATTGAAATGCCATTCACTTAAGAAGATCAAACTCCTACAAAGGGAAAGTGGTGAAAAGCAAGCGGCATATATAGAACCCAGAGGACCTGACGTAAACGACTGCCTTTTCCTTGGGACCATTCATCTTCGCTAAAAATTCTTTACCTTGTCCCTAAATTTTCTATGGGACTCTCTTCTTTCTTCCCTTTGAAGTCATAAATATGAGCTAATGAAATTCCTTGTGATCTGAAGTATTTTCTTTCCTATGAGGCCATTGTAATAAATTTGCCTGCTTTGCCACTTCTTAATTTCTTCATTGTCAGTTTATTGCCATAGACTTAAGACTTGAAACCCCATATAGGAGAGAATAAATTCCTTACATACACAGGAGCAAACCGAACCTAGTGATATATTTGGATGAGGAGTCACCAAACACTCACACGTGGAACCTCTAACTAGTTAAATACACATAATTGAACAGCAACGCTTCTCTATCTTTCTACTCAACATCTGATGGGGATCAGGAGGGCACAGTCCTGGCATTCAACCTACTTGCTGAATAATAATAAAAAAATTAAAGCTACAAACATAAATCATGGTGGGCACTGTGAAAATACGAAGTAACACAAAATTAATCACTGGGCTCAGAGAAGAAGGTCCCCATGAAGGGGTGAGATTTCACCTGGGATATGAAGAAAGAATTTTGGTTCTGAGTGAAAACAGTGTGCTGAAGATTCTAAAGAAAGTATGCACTGTTAGACATTATGAAATCTTAAGCTGTCACAAGGATGAAACCATTTGAGTGCATTCACTTCACCAGGTATGGGTGAGTATGGTAAGTTGGAGATGCATAGATGAGTCTACATCAAAAGGTTAGGTCCTGCCCTGAATCTCACAATCAAATGAGAGGCACAGACCTGGAACATAAACTTACTCCTATGATGAGAAGCTTGTGATCCTCTATTGTAAATGGAAGGAATAAGTGGACTCTTCAACCCAAGAAGAAAATGGGAAGTTCTTCATCAGATCTGGTATTTAAGCTGAAATTGTAAAAAATAAGAAATTAAAGGGTCTCTTACAAACAGAGCAACCAGAACTTTCTGGTGGATAGCTCCTGCATATTGAGATAGGTAAATCTGAAATTGCAAAGAAGTAGTGTGCAGAACCTTACAAGTGGTTTACATTTGACACAGGATAGAGACAGAGGAGTTGTGATACTGAATATGGAATGAAAGACTAGGAAAATGAAGTAGAAAAAGAGGCTCAAATGTGCAAATGTTTTGTAAGAATTTTATTGACTGACAAAATGACTCAGCAGACAAAACTGCTTCCCAATCAAGCCTGGCAACCAGAAGTCAATACCTGGAACTCAGCTAGTGTCTTAGCTACTATTCTATTGCTCTAAAAAGAAACCATGACCAAGACAATTTACAAAGAAAGACACTTAGTTGGGAGCTTGTTTATGTTTTCAGAGGTTTAGTCCATGGCTACCATGGTAGGGAACAAGGTAGTGAGCAGATTAACATGGGGCTGGAGTGGTAGCTGAGAGCCCACATCTGATTCACAAGTTGCAGACATGGGGTAGGCGAAGGAGAGAGAGAGAGGAAGGGACTTGGCATGACATGGGTTTTTTGAAAACTTCAACCCTACCCACAGTGAAACACTTCCTCTAACAAGGCCATACCTTTTCTTAGAAGGTCACATATCCTAATTCTTCCCAAAAAGTTCCACCAGCTGGGGACCAAGCATTTTAAACATGTGAGCCAATAGGGGCCATTCTCATTCAGACCACCTAGTAAGGTGGAAGGAAAAAAAATCCAATTCTACAAATTTCTCTACCTGCTACATCTGAACCATGTGTGTGTATGTACATACACATATAAACCCTCAAGAGTATCAAAAAATTAAAAATAGAGTTTTAATACCGTCACTAGCTTAGTATTCCACGCCTTTGTAAAGATACTATTTTTAACACATTTTAATTCTTTTAAAAATTGCTAATAACAGGACATTTAACATTCTCTTCTTAGGGTGCACTTCTTACTTTTACACTGAGTTGATTTCCTGGGGGGAAACATGGGTCAGATTTATTACAAAGCAACAATACTCTGTAGCCAGAGACTACTAGTTTACTCATTCATTCCTGGCCACCCAGACACAAATAATCACATACAAACTATATTAACTACAACATTGTCTGGCCTACTAGCTCAGGCTCCTTATTAACTAATTCTCACATCTTAACCTATTTCTATTAATCAGTGTATCAGCACGAGGTTGTGCCCTACTGGTAAGTTCTAGCATCCGTCTTTTGTTTTTTTTTTTGGCAGCTACATGGTGTCTCTTTCACCCCTCTACTCTCTCTCTCCCCATATCTCTGTTCGGATTTCCCACCTGGCTTTATTCTGCCCTGCCTTAGGCCAAAGCAGCTCCTTTATTAACCAATTGTAATAAAGATATATTCACAGCATACAGAGGAAAATCTCACATCAATACACCATTTCCCGAAAAAATTAAAGTAATTTTGAATTCAGAACACCTCTGATATTCTATCTGCAACAGAAGGCATGCCTGAAAGTAAGCATAGAGTGTGCAAAACCAAACACATTCCTCGGCTTGAAACATGGTTTGAGGGAATGAATAAACTACTTATTGTCTTTCCACAAGTTTTACTAAATAAAGCAACACCCATAATAAGATAACTAATCTTATTTTTACCAATGTGACTTTGGATTGGGTTGTTCAGATACTACCACCACCATCACTACAACCACTATTCCTCCTCCTCCTCCTCCTCCTCTTCTTCCTCTTCCTCTTCTTCCTCTTCCTCTTCTTCTTCTTCTTCTTCTTCTTATTATTATTATTATTATTCTTTTTCTTTGTTTCTTCTCCTCCTTCCCTTCTTCCACCTCCTATTCTTTTTGTCTTTTCTTCTTCTTCCAAAAACTCTTTAAAATACCAATATATTACAAAAAATTATCTCATGATATATGGATCTTATAATATGCTGCCTCACTTGAGCACAACTAAGGGCAAGTCCTGGAAAGACCCAGAAACCTTGAGCCTCATGTCTCCTCTGTAAAACCTTCACTGGAAGAGGTAGTTCCTTTCTACATGATCACAGCCTACATAATTGATTCTAGGCTTGGCTCACATGCCTGCCTTTCTGAGTAAATATCAGACCTTCATTTTAATAATGCACATAAAACTGAAAGGGGCTGCTCAATTAGAGAAAGAGAGACCACCCATCCCCCACAAGTGAGCCAATATCCAAACACCTCCTGGGCCATTTTGACACCTAGTTCTTTTATATGTTTACTCTCCTACCAGGTCTTCACTCCCGTGATCTGGTCAGTCTAGGACACTGAGCCATGTTTAAACATCTGGGATTCATCATGCTGGCTCTGTTAATCAAAGTTCTGAAGATCAATTCCAGATGCTGACTAGAGGTACACAAGCATTGCTCACATTTTTAACTGCAATCAGCCCTGACTTCCCTTATCTAGAAAGGAGCTTAATTTGTATAGGTAGGAGCTAGCCTTTGGAATGGTTTTAAATTAATTCTTAATACAGAGATAAAACTGATAGGTTGTCCTAGAAATGAATGGATATCAAATAAAATTTCAAGAAAAGTCATTGGGAATTATGTATTTAGTTATAATAGCTCAAAAATGTAAGAAGGGAGAAATGAATACTATGTAAGTTTTACTGTGTGCTGTACACCATGATGAGTAATTACATATATTTAGGAAGACTAACTCAAAGATGTTGTAAGAAGGGAGAAAATGAATACTATCCAAGTGTCCACTATGCTTTGGACAACATGAGTGATTAGATATTTGTTATTTTATTTGACTGATTTAATTCTTACAATTAACTGAGAACTCAAAATTATCTTCATCATACACACGAGATTTTACAGGCCCATAGAAGTTAATTACATCTAGTTAGTTGTTTTGTTTTGGATTCCCAAATCGCTATTCTTTCCACGGACTGCTTTTCTTTCAGTTTTAGACAATACCAGGCCAGAAGGATGAATTTGAAAAAGAGAAATTAATGTGTGTATGACCTGCTTGGCAGCCCTTTCTCTAAGGAAGTTTATAAATGTGAAGCCTAGTCTCATTTTCATATACAACTCAGTGTTTTTCCTCATATTTTATTAAGATAGTTTAATTATCTGATAACATAGTGGAATTTTCTAGAAGCCCTCAGAAGCCTACCACATGAAGGAAAGGAATTGAACCAATCTAATTCCAGTGCTGGGAGCTCCATAATAAGCATTTTCTATTGCAGAGCTCTAAGGAATCTGGTGCTGTAGACAGAGGCATGACTGACCCCTTCAAGTTTGAAGTATTGTGGGGTACAGTCCCAAATAATCCATCTCCCAGGCAGCCTGATCCTCTATCACCTCACCAAACATTCTTAAAAGTAGTGTTTGGACTGAAAAGGTTGTAGGAACTTCCAAAGATGAAGAAAAACGAAGACATCCAGGAGCAATAGGAAGAAGTTGGCAAACAGAGAGGAAGAACAAATGGGACATGGAGCTAAATCCTGGGTAATTCAGGTCAACCAAACTAAGTATCAAGACTCCCAGTTCAAGAGACAACCAGATAGGCAATTCTTCAAGGTCAGATTCCCCCCAAGTTAAAGAAGGATTGTACCCTGGAACAAAAATGTTTATAGATTTTTGTCTCATTGGCAAACCATACAGAGCAGTAAAACACACTATATTAAGCCTTCAGAATTAACAGGGATTAAGTATGACTAAAGTAAAACAAACTCACAACATTTTAAAATCTTCTAACAATGAATTAATGGATAGCCATGAAAGAGAACCACAAGGATAAGGAAAACAAACCAAACTCCCAAATTTAAGGTACTTTAATTATCTGGTAGAAAACAGAAGAAAATCTCATTCTGAAGTATCTAAGGAAAGTTAAAATCCCAGTATCAATCAATAAAAATCAATACTTAAAATATGGGACGTCTCTGATATTTAAAAATATCAAATATTGCAAGTAAAAATAAGTTCACCAACATGAAACAGTCGGCGTCTACACTGAGCAATATATTTAACACAACCAGAGAAACAAAAACTAGACAGCAAGATCTGGCGGCTTTGGGACACTGGAGACAAGGGAAAGAGAGAGGTCACAGGCTGTGGAAGATAGAATACAATGATAAACTTAAACTTACATCTAATATAATAATTCTTAAAAACAACAGCACGAGAATGAAAAGGAGAAAGTAGCAAAAGGTTAAGAATTAGACTGAGTATATTCCCAGAAGTGATATTGCTGGATCCTGGGGTAGGTGGGTCCCGAATTTTCTGAGAAACC
>LOEQ01008208.1:53238-68126 GCA_001685075.1 Bramus lutescens
AAAAAAAAAAACCTTCTATGCTTATGAACATCAGATGTGGTAGGGCATGGGACTTATGTGAGAGGAACAAGGATGTTCATCCTCATCTGCTGTTAGGGTTTGAATATAGAACATCTCTCATGGGCTTGTGTGTTTGAAAACTTAATCCTTAGCTGTGCTACTTTGGAAGATGGTAGAGCCTATGGGATGTAAGCTCTAGAGGACAAAGATCATCAGAGTGGCCTTGAAGGCTCGATTCCTCTATGATTCTGGCTTAGCTTTCCTTGCTTCATATCAGCTAGTAAATACATAAGCAGCTGCATCATCTCCACAACCCTTCTGCACAATTAGGCCCTTCCTTCCATGTCTTCACTGCTATGGGGAACTGAAATCCCTCTGAATCCATGAGCCAGATTAAACTTACCCCTTAAGTTGTTTCTGGCAGGTACTTGGTTACAATACTGTGAAATTAATGCATCTACCCTAAGGAAATATGATAAACTGATAATGGTAAGCTATTAAGGATACAAAACCAGGGCTAGAGAGATGGCTCCATGGTAACGAGCACTGGCTGCTCTTCCAAAAGACCTGGGTTTGAGTCCCTCGACCCACATGGTGCCTCACCATCATCTGTAAGCCCAGTTCTAGGGGATTCAATACTCTATTCTGGCCTCCACATGCACCAGGCATATACATGGCATTCAGACATACATTCAGGAAACACTCATACACCGAATATAAATTTTTTGAGAAAAATGATACTTAGGTATGTTAGTTTTATAGAAATGCTACTAAAGCCATAAAAGATGTCTTTCATAACACAGAACTGGTCAGCCTGAAGCCACAGATAAACTCCTAGACAAGGACAACTGAATAACATCAATGAAAATGTAAAAGAAGTTCATAATAACTCAATTCTTAGCCTCTGAAAAAAACTTTGCAAAAGAAGAGAAACCTTTTAAATTTGAGGATAATATGTACAAGTAATAACTGAGGAATATTCTTCTTTTGGAATCAAAGTAAAACAATAATGTTTTGGTTCATATTTATATAGTTATATGTAGGTAATCATAAATAAAAGTTGAATCTTGATTATTTAATTGACTAGAAGAAAAGGGTAAGAGAAAGGTAGCATTCTTTTAGAAAAGAAGAAAGAAAGAAAGAAAGAAAGAAAGAAAGAAAGAAAGAAAGAAAGGAAAGGAAAGGAAAGGAAAAACAGAACACACCCACAGGGGAAACCTTGATTGTCTTAAATGCTGACAAACAAAATGGGTAATCTTTCAACACTAACAGTTGGGTTTTGGTTATTACTTATATGGTCTTTTCATTTTATTTTTGCTTCATTTTATTGGTATTCCTACAATATCTGAATCTGAAATATCGTTTGCCCTCATAGATATAACACATAAGCAAATGAACAAACTGTCAATATGTTCCAACCCACTACCCCAATCTTAGGCAGTTAATGGTTTCAAACTCAGGGGGTTAGACAGTCATAGAAATACCAATGCTGCTAGATTTGTGTTCATGAGTGTCCAGTGCCATTTGAGCAAGCCAACAGACATTCTGCCACTGTGGTTAGAGCTTTGCTTCACTTTCTTCTATCAAAACCAATGGCTTTGATCACAAGTGAGGCTCAGCATCCTGGACAGCAAGAGATCAGGTGCAAAAAGGAACTGTTTTAAGCAAGAAGATGATTTAGCCTATAGGAAATTAGCCTTTACTGTCTGTTTTCTATTGCTATAATTGAACCCCAACAACTGGATGTTTTCTTACAAGGCAAAAGAATTCAAGTATTCTTAAAGTCCACAGCATTTGGGCTAGGGAAATGGCTGAACAGGTATGTGCGTTTGCTGAGTTACCCAAGATTTGGGACACCAGAACAAAGACCAGCAGTCACCTAAAATAACAAGGTGCAGTAGGAGATTGCAGAGATAGGATGTTCATATAGGCTTTCCAGCCAGCAGCCTAGCTTCAGGCTCAGTGAGTGACCCCACCTCAAAGGAACAGGGTGGAGATCAATAAAGGAGAACACCAATATCTTTTTGTGGCCTCCATACACATACTCCCAAACACAGGGACATATGCCACACAAATAATTCACAGCTATACACACAAAAAAAAACGCAGGGAAAAAGTTACAATGTAACACTCATCAAATTACAAAGATGAACGAATAGCAAATCTCTTGCTGCAGTTTCTGCGGCCAAGGCAGAACTGTGATCTAAACTGGTAGGTTCAACTAGAGTCTGCACTAGACTCTAGGAGTGATTCTCAGACCTGACGGAACTTGCCCATCTAGCAGTGTTCTTAACGTCCATCACAGAAGGCACCTTAAGGAAACCATGTGGTGTCGCAAGAACTCTCTGATGAGTTCCCATGAGAAAGGCATACAGGCAAATGATAAAAGTGGGCACTGCTAAGAGTAGAATAGAAGGGAGGGAGAGAGGGAGGGAGGGAGGGNGAGGGAAGGAGACGAGATGCAGAAGAGACTAATGTTCAGGAAAGATGCTGTATTTCCAAACACAACAGGAGCATTCTAATGTCTGAATGTTTATAGCAAAAAGTGTGCAGGCTAGACCCTCTCCTATTACAAAATCTTTAATAGCATGTGGAACTTTTTCTGGAAAAGATAAAAGGTTTAGCTATTGTGGCTTTGTTTTGGGTTTTGTTTATGTTCAGAGATACAGAGAAGCTGTATCTGTTGAGCATCCCTGCTAGTGGGGACCATACAGCATACCAAGGCAGACAGGTCATCATTTGGTGAACAGTGAGAAGAGGAAGCTAGTTACCTCGGGTCCCTTTCCTCTTTGTAAAGCCATTCCTGCTATCGTGGGGACCTCATGTAGCACTAATTCTTTCCCAAAGGGCTTGACTCTAACTACTATTAATGTATGACACTGGGAAGAAGTTCAACACTTGAATTCCTTGACACACAGCTAAATCTCAGGACCTACTTACCCTAACCTCGAGTAACAGTTACCTTCATAAACCTGCGCTTTATTCCAGTGTCTGTGTCCTCTGCCTTCCTCTTCATTAAAGCAAATCCTCAAAGTACTTACTAAATTGACGAGTACGTAATTTGCTTTGTTTTTCTCACTAGTCCCAAGGTTGGCAGACACAGTTCTGGGCCCATCTCCTTCAATAAAAGGCGTTAACTTCCCTTTATAATGAACTAAGCAGAGTATTTACATCTGTGCAGTGTATGGGTACAGTTAAAAAGAAAAACAATGAAAAACAAAAGGATCGCAGATCCTTTTCTCCGAGGAAAATACAAATCAGTTCCTGCCTTTTATCCAGGCAGAAAGCCAAACCTAAAATAAGAGAATTCATGTGTGCGTTCGAGAGAAAGTTGTCTACGTAAGTAAGGATTTTCCCCCAAATAATCAAGTTAATGTTTTGATGGCTTTTGGTGGATGATGGAAATGTAATGGTCAGACCAAAAAACTTTAAAAGTATTCTGAAATACCTCGAGGTAATTTTCAAGAAAGAAGGAACAGCAAGATAAAAGAGGCCCAGTATTCTTCGAACTGATTAATGCAAAGAGGGCAGCCATGCTATTTAAAGGTTCACTAGTTTCCCTCCACTGTTGTGCAGCTGAAATTTGTTCCCATATATTTTTATCCATGTCCCAATGATCAAAGATCTCTGACTGAATGGAGGGCAAGCTGTAAACCTGGCCACCCTCATGCCTGCTGAACCTCTTGAGCTAAGAGATGGCAGAGACGAGCAAATGGCAACCCATCTGGACATGTAGGTAGACTGGTCCCAGTGACTGTGAAGACTGTGGTTCATACCCAAGAGGGAACACGATACACTTCCAGAGACAACTTTTGATGGTGGCAATTGTAGTTGAAGTTACTAGAACCACATGACAGCAGAAGCTGGAGCCAGTGCAATGCATTCTGTACAGAAAAGAATTCTGTTTCAAAAAGTATAAGGGTTGAGAAATATTCTAGAGAAATCCCAAATCAGGCCAATATGAGAGAGAATGGTCCTCTAAACAGCCTGATTTTGATCCTGTAGGTCCTGTAACATGAGCTGTAGTCAGGAGTCACATTGACCCTACCATGTAGCCTTCTCACCGCCGTGGGTTTTCTTTCCTATTTTAAGCTTGAGCCATTACATGTAAGCAAATATTTGGGGCCCCTAGTTTCTTTCTTCTAAAATGACTTGTTCTCAGATATTGACCTGTTCTACCCAAAAAAAGAAAAGCAAAGAAGCAAAGGGTCAGCTAGAGCTTTTTGCTTTTTTTTTTAAAGTTGTTCTTTGACTTTTCTCAACATATCTGGACTATTTAAAGTTAAATGAAATTATATTTGAAATGTGTTGCTTTCTCTAGGTCACTGACAAAGTATGCCTGAATAACTCAAGGAAATAAATTTCAAGTTTACTCTAGACACTTTTTTCTTCCATATTATACTGTTGTCTTTATGCATTCCCAAGTAGATAAATTAAGAAAAATTACCATATATCAAAATGCAGAATTTGATTAAAAAATCTTATTTTACCTTTTTAAAAAGTATCTTAGCATGTACTTTAGAACTTCTGTTTTATTTTGTGGATGAAAGCGGTGTACATATATGGGAGCACATGTGCACATGTGTGTGAAAGTCAGAGGACAATGTGTGGGAGTTGGTTCTCTAGTCCATCACATCAGTTATAGGAATCATAGTACTTTTATTTACTGAGTTATGGCTCCAGGCCAAAATGTATACATCTTTCTTAAAGTGTCAGGTTAAAGTGACCAACTTTACCTTAAGAGTGAAAAGTAATTCTGTGTTAACCTGGTTCATTATCTTGCTATTAAAATGCTCTTTACTTCATGGTGGTGGGACTAGGCAATATCTACTTAAATCTTGGTAGTTTCATTGGAGAAATCTTCTTTAGTGGAATAGACGGTGGAAGTCCCTTGGCTTTTCAAATATACACATCCAAATTCTGAAGTCACTGTTTTTGTCTAGATAACAACAACCATTTCTATAGTAGAGATCTGTCTTAATCAAGGACACCACATCCTGGGAAAGATCATGCCACATACAGTCAATCCTGATTCTTCCCACCCTTGGAAAGATCTTTGTGTTTAGATACCACAGAACACTGGCAATCTTGCAATTTTTTATCCCTTACCACCCACTCTTGTTGGGCCATATCAAACAAGTCAAACACAACACCTCAGTGGACATTTTCCCAGTCCTCTGAGCCTTCTCCTAAGACAGTGTGCCCTACAGTCACACAATTCTGAACTCCCCCTCCGCTCTGACCATTTTCCCCACACAGTTCCCGGGATCTACAGAATTGAGCAACACTTCCTGACTTTTTCAGAGTTGAGCGGGCTCTTCTTTTCTCTTGTGGAACCCGTGCTTCTGCTGTCTGACTCCAGCATGAATCAGGTTTGTTGGCAGGCTTTCGTAGTATTGACACAAGAAATTACGGTCAAATCAAATCTAGAAATTTAAACAAATTCTTATTTTAACCCATATACCCCCTACTGTGTATGCATCCAGCTAGTAAGAGTTCCATTTGACTTGAGATTAAGGTTTTTAAAATTCTTCCCTCTTAATCTTTATCATATTATGGTCAGCACATTGTTCTGTCCTGCTGAGATTTTTTAAAAAATATTTTGTCATAAAATATTTAAAACATATGGAAAAATTAGCGACTAATGCAATGAAATCCCATGTTCCAGATTTAATAAATATTAACATGATCTTATATTTTCTTTAATTTTAACTTTTTTAGAAAAGCAAACACTGACTAAGCTTGCAGCCCATTGACAGCTCCAATCCCTAGCTCTTCTCTTTCTCTCATGTATTCTCTGGATTGAAATATAAATGCCTCAGCACACATATGGAGCTATCAATAGATCCCATGTAGCATAAAACATAGAACCATCAGTGGATCTGAGCCATTCTGTAACTTAGGACTAATGCAGCTATCAATAGATCCCAGGTAGCATAAAACATGGAAACATCAGCGGATCTATCATTCTGCAACTTATAACTTATCTTTTATCTCTGCCACTTAACCTTGTTGAAATGTGAAACAGTAACTTCACCTCCAAAGTGTCTGTCTTATCCCGTTCTATCACACCAAACAGTGAGCATCTTTATCTTAATCTCATATGTAACACTGTCTCAAGGGCAGACAGCAAGATAAAAACTTCTGAGTTATAATTAAAGATCATTTGAAAACATATCAGCGATTGTTTTCAGAGCAATCATAATAACGTATGTTTCCATCAAGTATGTATAGGAGTTTGCTGTGCTCTGCATCCTTAGGGACAGACTAAATTACAAAGTCCTTTTAAACACTATTCCACAGCATCTGACAATGCTGTAGGCCAATGGTCATCTTTAATCCTATCACTTGTATTATTTTTAATAAAACAGTGAATGGCCTAGTAGCTCAGGCTTCTTATTAATTAATTCTTACATCTTACATTAATCCATTATTCTTGTCTGTTTTAGCCATGTGGCTTGGTACCTTTGTCAGCAAGGAATTCTCATCTTGCTTCCTCTGTGTCTGGGTGACAACCGCAGAGTGACCTTTCCTCTTCCCAGAATTCTCCTGTTCTCGTCACCCTGCCTCTACTTCCTGCCTGGCTACAGGCCAATCAGCATTTTATTAAAAATAATACAAGTGACAGGATAAAAGGCCATTGTCTTATAACATGGCAATGTGGTCATGCTCAGAAATAGAGTCAGAGAAGATAGAATTAAGATGGTTTCACTGGAAGTCCAGTTAACTGTGTTCTTAGTAAAAAGAAGAGTTGAACACAGCTTCGCAGAGAGAAAACCATGTGAAGAGAGCATATCTCACAGTCTTGCAGCAGAATTCATGGAGTGCTCTCGATGGACAGCAAGTCCCCTGCAGCAAGGATAGAGGTGTGAGATGATCCCCCAACAACCTTCACGATGAAGAACAACCAAAGTGTTTTGATTTTAGAGTTTCTTGATCATAGAACTGTAAAACAAATTCCTGTTGTACAAGGCGCCCAATTTCTTGTGATTTGTTATGAACATTCTAAAAATATCCAAATGCCTGGTATTTTCTAACTTTTAAAATGACTGCCTATCAGAGGTTATAAAAGAATATTTTTCATTTTTATTTCTTTTCATGAATGATGCTGAGCATATATGTCACTCATTTCTCTTAAGATGGTTATCTTTTTTATAATCTTTGTCTACTGACTTATCACTAATTCTGTGGTGGTGGCTTTTATATAAATAATTCTTTGTAATTATTTGGCCTTGCCATTCTTCACTGAAAGCAGTAGACTTTCAGTGTAATAATTAAAAATGTTTCCTATCTTGTCATAAATATCTTTTGTATTTCTCAGAATCTAAACTTCAGATTTTGAAAACTTCTACCTTTTACAATAAGGGTGCTGATCATGTTGGATTAGGGTTCACACTACTGAGCTCATTATAACTTGATTAACTTTATTAAGATCCTATCTCAGTGGTCATACGCTGACTTACAAAGATTAAGACTCTAAAATTCCATTCCACAGAGGAGTTAAACCTATATTTTATAGGCCAGTAGAATAAGTTTGCCTTACTGTACCTGATAACTGCCTAAATTAGGAGGTCTGAGTTCAAGAGAAAGTACAAAATGAGAGGAAGGAAAACAAATGTGTTACTTAATAGCAAAAACGTTAGTGCAAGGAACAAAGTCAGAATAATTTAAACTAAAATGGTTTATACATGTGCTTTGTTATTTCTTTTGAGAATTAGGAATTTGTAGCTCAGGTCATGGAAGAGCTACACCAAAACACAGATCTCAGCAAAAGCGATACTGGCACTACCCAGAAAAAAAAATAGCAGAGAAATCTGCTGGAGGGATACACAGAGAAATTCTGCATGCTCTAACAATGAACAGCAGATGATTCTAAGCTCAAAGAACATTAGCAAATAAAACAGCCAATGGTTTCAATCAGGTGGAGAACCGGAATGCTAGCTGCAAATCCGATGTAAACCAGTTTCCACAGAGAAACATTTTTTCTTTTTTAAATAAAAACATATTTGCATTTTGATGGCGCATTTCCTCCAAGCCTTTCAAAGCCTTTCCATGGGTAGGTTATTTAGTCTTATGAATTATTCTGAGCAGATCATTTTTGAGATGGTATTCTGAGGTTGTTTTCACTGTAAGTACAGAGGGCCTATTTCAGATACATCACAGTTTCCAGAGCTGGCTTTCCTGGGTAAGAAATCATCATCAGTGTGACACTTTTATATGAAAAGGAATACAGTATGAAAACTACAAAAATAAAAGCAAGCTAGAAATCTACAGATTTACAAGGGTGTTGGCACAAATGTCTTTGGTTCAGTCCACTTCAAGTCTTTGTGCATTCTTCCCAGAGTTGGCACAAAGCTATGAATAGTAATATATGATTTGAAAGTTAATCCAATCCATAAAAACAATTTTATTAGCTCTACAAAAGTCATCTCTAACATGGTTGAGCGGCACTTAACTGGTTTTCAGTGTTGGAAGCAGCAGCAGTCTTAACCAGACTCTGCCATTCACCAGTTTTGAGGTCTGGGATCATTAGACATCTCTGATCATCACTATGAAGTCAGAACTAGTTCTCATCCATCTGTATGGTTTAGAGAGAACTCCTACAGCTGATATATAACTTCAGTGATGTGGCAGGTTACAAGATCAACTCAAAAAAAATCAGTAGCCCTCCTATACACAAAGGATAGAGAAGCAGAGAGGGAATTCAGAGAAACTTCACCTTNATCGAATAGAAGACCCGGATATTAACTCACATACCTATGAACACCTGATTTTCGGCAAAGGAGTTAAAAGTATACAATGGAAGAAAGAAAACATCTTCAACAAATGGTGCTGGCATAACTGGATGTCAACCTGTAGAAGAATGAATATAGATCTATATCTATCACCATGCACAAAACTCAGAGTATCCTTTCTAAGGCAGTCACATATAAATTATTGAATATATTATCTTAAATATGTCCCTTCCTTAATAAAAATAAAAACAATCAAAAGAAATCCGTACAAATCAGCATAAGTTATAATCAATGTTTTCAGTAATATTAGCCACAGAAAAAATAAAATTACTGCATGCCAAAATCAATTTAGAAAGAAAACAAGAAAACCTCTGAATTAAGGAAAATAGAAACAAAATTTAATTGGGCTGCTTTCTTTTCATGCTAACTCGTTTAGTTTTGTTCATAATGATCTTTGAAGATGTATACAAAATTTTCCAGTGTGGAAGATGATTTCTGGATTTGGCATCCATCGACATGGGCAGAGAAGGTTGTGGTACATATATAGCAAAGAGAACAAAGCAAGTAAAAAATATTGAGTTTCTAGGTGATGCTGACTTAGATGTAATCAATACAGCGTTTGTTAACAGATTTTAAAATTCATTCTTACTCCTGATATTAATATGACAACCATTAATAGGAATTACAAAAACATTATAAGCCAGACCACAAAATAGCATATCTTCCTTTAAATTTCCTGCTTTTAAAAACATGGCAGGAACAGGGGATTCTTTTCTAATCCCCTTTGTAGTAACCCAAATTTCATTTAAACATTATCAAATAAAGCAAACCAAGTTCAAATGACGAAAACAAACACAAACTAATGAAAAGAAATACTAGGCAAATTGCTGATCGAAATTTAGGTTTTGTTGTTGTTTTTGTTCGCTGTTTGTTTTCCTGTGCCAGGCATAGAATCTAGAGATTCACGTGTACCAGGCAACAGTCTACCTCCATAGCTCTGTTTTGTTTGAAATTTAGAAATCTATTGTGGAAAATAACTCAATTTTCATGAATATGGAGGCACACCCGCTTCATCTGTCCAGTGGGCACTGACTCAACAAGTATTTGTTTTTATTCAACAAATACCCATTTGAAACACAAGCACTAAACCGCAGGCACCTTTCTGGGTTATGAGAATGAAGCCAACAAATTCAAACTTCTACCCTCAACGAAATTACATTCTAATGATTGAAGAAAAGATAAGAAATACATGAATATATTTTTAAGCTATGACCATCTGAAAAGGTGATAAATGTTTTGGAAAAATAAAAGATGAAGCAGAGAAGCCAGAAAGAGACTGACTAGTGGGAACCATCCTAATTTATGTAAGGTGGTCAGGGAGGCTTTGCCAGCAACAGGATGATGAATGGGCAAAGGCTTACAGAAATGATGAAATGAGTCTTGCCTCAGTCTGAGAAAGGGAGTTCAGACATTTCTCACGTGCACTTTGTCACTGGCTCAAAGGAAAAACATCAAAAGAGGCCTTAGCAATTGCGGTTGCTTTTCATGTTCAGTACAGAGCTGAGGGTCCTGCCTGTCCCTTGTCGTGAGTGACGGTGTCATCACCCACCTAATGTCCACGCAATCAGCTTATCTGTGTTCAAACAACTCTATTCTCAACATCTAGTCCATTCTTCGAGCTTGACGAAAATTCAGTGAAGAATGTGAAATAGCCGCAGATAATTCAGCCTCAACTTATTTATAGCCAAATTATAAAATCTTGTGTTTCTATTGCAGAAGAAGGCTTATAGGGCATGTATGCAGGTGTGTAGAATTTGACATTTGTATCTTGTTGAAGGAACCACAGGAAATGTGAGGGGAGAAGCTATGTTCCAACAAATGTTCAACTGTGATTTAGTTACTGCCACTAAGTAATTGACACACCATAAAATACATGCATGCATGCGTTTGTGCCTATGTGTGTGGTGTGTGTGGTGTGTGTGGTGTGTGTGGAGAAGGGGTGGTAAGGGGGCAGAAAGAGAGGGAAAAAGAAGTTTGTGTTATTGAAACAAGGTGTCATGTAGCCCCGGGTTGACGTTTATCTTGTTATATAGTTAAGGATGACCTTGAATTCTGCTTTTATTTTATTTTATTCTATTTTATATGTGTGTGTTATCTGAATGTATGTCTGTTTACCATGTGTGCCTATAGAAGCCAGAAAGCATCAGATCTCCTGAAATATGAATTACCAACAATTGTAAGCCACCATGTAGGTGCTGAGAGTCAATCTTAGGTCCATTGAAAGAACAGCATGTGCTCTTAACTGCTGAGACAACTCTCTAGTCCCTGGCACTGACTTCTTGATTCTCCTACCTCTACCATCCAAACATTGGGATTATAAGGTGTGTGTCATCAAGATCAGCTTAAAATGTTTTAAGAAATAGAAAATCCCACAATTAGATTTGTATACAATAAGTTATCATTTTTGAATGATGTCAAATGTTGATTAAAATTGATACATTATTTACCAGTCATGCAGGCCCAGGTTTATAGCTAATGATTCCACTTGAAACCCCTGGCCAGTTTGCCTTAGCAGCAGGTATTGTACATAAAACTGTATCTTATCAACTGTCCTTACCTTGGTCTTTCCCCAACCAGACCATGTTAAGATCATTTTGATTTTGGCAAGATAGGAACTAAATATGGGAAAACTGCAAATGGATCCCAGCTCTATTTTTTTTAAGATGAGAAATTGGAAAAGGCCAGGTTTCCACATTCCAGACACAGATTTTAAAAGATTACAACATCCTATTCCAACCACATATGAAGACAAATGCACAAAAACCTGGAGTCATTGGATAAACCTGTGATATCTGTGTACCTCACCACCTGTGGAGAGAACGGATCACTAGTGCCAATCAGCCACAAGTGGACAACGCTTCTGAATGGGGATTGGATTGCAGGCTTGGCTTGAGTTTATAATGGAGTTATATACGGACATCTGTCTGTTCATACAGTCATGAAAAGCATCTGTCCTCTAACGCCCAAGGTCTATGGAGATGGCCATCTTGTCTACCCATGCTGACATGAAAAGCATCATTCCCTAATGCCCATTGCCTACATAGGTTGCATAAAAACGCTGAGATGGGAAGTCACTATCTCATAAAGGAGTCCTCTGAGAGATATCACAGTATGTCTCTCTTTAAAGCAACTCATTCATTTTAGACTTTCTCACTGAGTATACGTAGAACATCTTCAACTCTTCTGGAAGCTTTTCTCTCAGCCACTGCTTGGGACAATTCTAAGAAGCAAGGTGGTATCACCTATGCAAAATCAAACTGTAAAGGAAGAAAGCTGAATGCATCAGATAACCTTTCCTAGGGTCATGTCTACGTCTGAAAGTCAAGGACCCCTCGTTCTTGGTGGTTTGCCACACTTCATCCTGTCCTGAAGCAAGGAAAAATACAGGGATCAACATTACATTACATAGGTGGTTCTAGAAGCACAGTAAGGTAACATCAAACATGAGGCTAAAATTGCTCCAATGCTTTGTAATTCTGCCCGATGTCACCCCATGGCAAATAGCATCTAAATTCCTAACTACTAATTATCATTAATCAAACTCCATCCCATGCCAGGAGACATCCCTTCTGGTTGTGTCCTTAATAGATCATGCAATAAGGTCATTAGCAACAGCTCATAAGAATACAACTTAGATTTCAGTCCATTGGAGAATATANACCAGAATTGAAATTTGCCAACTCTAAGTTTGATGGTTGTGGCATTCCACTGATTATAGCCACCTCAGAGATACCCAGCCAGGGATCTGTTTCCACATTTTGTTTTAAAGTCAAATTTATCTTTGAGCTGAAATCGTATGTCAATATTTTACTTCCAATGCATATTCCTAGAAATAGCTGCTTCTTGCAACCTCATTTTTACCATAGAACATTATCAAGCATGTTCTATTTACTGGGACTTCAGCTTACAACCTATTTATTCCAAAGTGGAAATGGGGAGCTTGGGAGCCAACATTTTCCTTCAGTGATAGAGTTCTGTTGATTAAGATCTGATAAGAAATATATAGATACTAAGAGAATCTTATTACTAAAGACTCCTGAAAATCATAAGTAAGACTGAGCTTGCCTGCAAATGTTCCTTTCTCTGACCTCAGTAGGTTTGGGTAGGTTAGGTAGCCTATAAAAGTCCTTGGCATCAATCTTGATCCCACACACTGGTCTTGGATAATTCAGATGCCCTTTGCTAGTTTTTTCCAGGTGGATCTCATAATTACATTAGTCCTTCAAAGTAATGCCTAACTGAAACAAGGAAGTCATAAATTTCAGGTGCAAAAGAATGACCTGAACTTAAAGTGGCAAGAAATGTGAGCATTCTTTTCTATTCTTCTCTTATACATTTCATCCCAACTGCAGAGTCCCCTCCCTGCACTGCTCCCAGTACCCACTCACCTACCCTCTCTACCAGATCGACTCCTCCTTGTTTCCCTTCAGAAAAGAGCGTGCCAGCCAGGGCCAGCGACCAAACATAACAAAACAAGTTACAATAAGAGGAGGCAAAAGCCCTCATCAAGGCTGGGTGACGCAACCCAACAGGAGAAAAAAGGTCCCACGAGCGGGCATTCTTTAGGAGAGGAAAGAGCTCCGAGATGAAGGCCGTAAGGGAAAAGGTGACCTTGGTTATATAGTTAAAAGGAACTGAATTTTGTCCCAGTAAGAATGAACTTGCAAAATGAATTTTTCCTCCAGAACCTTCATTTTAAAAATGAGCCCACTTGACAGGCTGGTTTCAACCCTGTGACACCGTAACTAGAGAAATCACAGCCTGCCGGGCTGCTGACTCCAAGAACTAGGCATTGAGTAGATGTGTTAATTCACTAAACTTGCGGCTTTCCTTACTGTGTAGCCCAGTAACATTATTTCTCTATGTCAATTTCTAGTTAGATTCCAGTCCTACACAGTGATAAAAACTCAGTCATTTGTATTTTTCTCATTTCCTCAAGATTGCTTTCAGGTTACAATATGTGACAATCTCCAGGGCCACTAACGGAGATTAGGCTGGGTTTGCCTGTATTGATGACACCAACCCATGACGTTTTTTTCAGGTTAGGACCAATATGCTTAACTAAGAATTACCATTCCCTCTTCTGATCATTCTGTGTTCTCTTACCTGTATTTGTGTCGTTTTGGGTTATCAAATCCCTTTGCTCTTGGCCTGTGCAATGATCTGCTTTATCTGACTAACTACAGATTTAGCTTGGAAAGAATCTACCCCAACCTGCAAAACAGATTCTCTTTTCCTTGGGTGTTGAGCAAGGAGTGGAATAAGCAGCAGAAAAGGCACAATCTAGTCTAGCTGGGCAAACTAGTTCAGGCCCACAATCTCTGCAAGACTTTCATCATGAGTCTAAGGCCAGCCTGAACTAGAGTACAAGACTATCTCAAAAAGAAAAATTAAATGGAGTGGGTTGTGTGTGTGTGTGTGTGTGTGTGTGTGTGTGTGTGTGTTAGAGAGAGGATGGAGAAGATCTGGCACAGTTTCTAAAACCCTAAAGCACTAGATGATCATAACATTCTCTCTAAAATTTTAAGCAGCCCATAGAAGAGGCACAATTAGACTCTGCATAGCCCATGCAGGAATACAACAGGAAACTCCTAACACCTCCCTGCAAAGTATATGCTCTTGAGTGTATTTTTCCAGATCCACATTTCAAGGCCTTAGGGTGTAGAAAATCTTCAATAAAATGAAGGGCATGGTAGACTAGAATGTTATTTCTGTCCATATCCAAGCTCAGTGACCAGTACCTATGAAATGAATGAGGAGAAAAAAATATGAAGAAATATCTCTGCAAGAGAAGCAGGCCAATGAGTCTGATGACTTTGTTGCTTTCATGGCAAATAGACCTTGCAGGTATAATTCAGGATCTTGGGATGGGAAGACTGTCTTGTAAGATGCAAGTAGATACCATTTAATCATGGGAGTCCTAATTAAGGAAAAGGTGAGGCAAAAAGCATTTACCAGAGTGATACAGCTAACCCATCCTCAACCAACTCCTTTTTGCTTTCAAAGTGGAAGGAGCCATGAATTCAATGATATGGTCAGCTGTAGTAATTAGGGGGCAGGCCTGCTTTTCGTCCAGCCCAGCTCCCGCACGGC
>LOEQ01008208.1:89362-114423 GCA_001685075.1 Bramus lutescens
TGTATCCTGCTCTGACTGTACACACCCTCTCTCTCATATTTCTATATTAATGGGTGTATCCTGCTCTGACTGTACACACCCTCTCTCTTGATGCTCTCTATCCTCTGCTTGCTCTTTCCTCACAAGTGAAGAACACCTCATGGTGCACATTTTCTCTCATTTGCAAACACTACAAACTGACTCTTGGAATTTTAGGGAAGGGGGAGGACGTTAAAACTGGGGTAGACCTCCTGTACATAAACATCTTTTTCTAAACGCATCCAAAAGAATATGTCAAAGGAAGGCTATGCCCTAGGGGCAGTGCTCAGCTTTCGCTGTTGCTTCTCCAAGCCAGAATGTGGGACATGTTAATAAGGACTTACAAGTGACTTAATGGTACAACTTAATATCAACTAATCTAGAACTCCTTGCAAACCCCCTTCATGGCAGCAGATAATCAGATAAATGTGATTGAAATTACATTTTAAAATGCTAACTTTATATTTTTCTGTGTCAGCCATATAGAACTGTCTTAGTCAGCTTCCTGTTGCTGTGATAAAACAGTCAAAAAGCAAGCTGGGGATGAGAAGTTTTATCTGCCCTAGTGGATATCCTCCATCAAGGAAAGTCAGAACAGGAACTCAACACAGAAACCTGAGGAAGAACCTGAAGTAGAAACCTTGGAGGAACTATCTTTGATGGCCTGCTCCCCAAGGATTGCTCAGGCTCCTTTCTTTTACAGCTAGTGACCGCTTGCCCTGTGGTGGTACTACCCATAGTGGGGGCAGTCCTTCACATGAATCATTAATCAAGAAACTGCCCACAGGCCAATCTGAGGAAGGCAATTCCTCAGGTAAGGTTCCTTCTCCTCAAGTGATTCTAGTTGTTTGTGTCTATTTTAAAACCATCATTGTTTAGTCATCTCTACCCTCAACAGGCGGCTACACCTTCTCCATTATTTTGTTTTGAACGAGCATCTCACCTTTAGCCTAAACTGTTCGGAAACTCGCTATGCAGATCACACTGCCCACAAAGTCCCAGCAACCCTCCTGCCTCAGTGCTCCGATTACTGAGATTATGAGCATGAGCTACCACGCCCAACTTTATGCACATGTTCAAAGAGAAGCATGTTTACGAAAATGTCTGCATGTTTACTCAGTCTCCCATATGTGGAGAGGACAAATATGCCAGTGATTCAAAACTTTATTTTTTAAAAGTAAAAATTTCTCTCATGATGTACCAGCTCTCCTCATTTTTCTTACCTCTATTCATTTTTCCTTCCACTGAAATTTACTTGGATCCCTTCAATCATCTGGGTCTGCTCCAGCAAATATCAGGAATGAATCACAATCCCTGAACCTATGCTGACCTCAGTTCTCTGTGCTTGATGGTTTTTTATTGAATCTGTACCCTTTTTATAACTCTAAAGTATACCGTAAAAAAGTTAAGATGTATGTACTGGCTGTTCTTTGTGTCTCAATTTGATACAAGCTGGAGTCATCAGAGAGGAAGCAACCTCAGCTGAGGAGATGCCTCCATGAGATCCAGCTCTAAGGCACTTAGTGATCAATAGGCTAGGGATGCGGGTGGTGCCATCCCTGGGCTGGTGGCCCTGGGTTCTATAAGAAAGCAGGCTGAGCAAAACAGGGAAGCAAGCCAGTCAGCAGCACCCCTCCATGGCCACTACGTCAGCTCCTGCCTTCAAGTTTCTGCCCTGTTCGAGTTCTTGACCTACTTTCTTCAGTGATGAACACCAAGGTGGAAATAAAAGTCAAATAAACCCTTCCCTCCCCAATTGTTTTTTGTTCATGATGTTTCATTGCAGCAAGAGAAGCCTTAGCTAAGACAACATAAAGAGTGAAATAATTACTATAGTTGAGCACATTACCCATTTTCAACTTCCATAACTTTTATTGTGATAATGTCAACTATTATTCCATGAATTGTGCAATACAGCAGTAATATCTATATTGTTCATCCTACATATCCTTAAGTTTAATTTTTAATGTTTCAATTCAAAATAATTATATCGTATGCTCCCTTTTCTTCATTCTTCCCCTCCCATACCTACTTACTCCCTGTGAAATCCATATTCTCTTCCATTATTAAATTTACAAACATATATAAATACAGCCTACTAACTTAACTTCATTTACTGCTGTTTTTATGAATATGGTTTCGTGCCTGACCTCCTAGTATTGGATCTCCATTTGCATTTTTATCAGTTAGGATGCAGTCTCCAACACAGAAAAACTCAACTAAACTTGGCCTACATAAGAACGAAGCATGAGCTAAAGCAACCGAGATTCCTAGTGAAAGCTGATTTCAGATTTGATTTGATCGGGCAACTCATCAACAACCCACTTCTTTCCTTTCTCTTCTGTGTCTCTGCTATCAATTTCATCTCATATTGTAACATTACCTACCTCACCTTTCTGAGCACGAAGACTGTCATTCGGGAGATTTTTCCCCCAGAAACCTCAAGCAAACTTCCCATCATGCCTAATTACACTTAATTAGGTCTTTGCCCCTTCCTGTACAAGTCCCATGTCTCTGAAAATGCCACGTTCTGATTGCAGTGGGCCTTGAATCAATCCTTACTATAGCAGGATAGGATTACCTTCTATTACCATGGCAGGGCGTCCCTGTAGCTGGGTTTGAATAGGTCTCATAGGAAACACGCCAGCGATGTGATGGTAAAATCTACCGAGACCCCAATGAGAATCATCATGCTGTCATGAAGAGGAGTCTAGAAATAGCTTTTTGTTGATAAGGACTCATGACAGTTGTTACAGTCTCATGTTTGTTTGTTTTTTTCTCTCTTACCACGAATCATATTCTGCGGCTTTCTACAGTTTCATACGTGGGGGTATTTCAACCTACTACCCTAAAACTTCAACTAGCAACTATATGATGAACACTCTCCTAAATTTATATCTGCGGTCTCAATTTCTTTTCTGCAGCCCAAACTTTTATTTCTAACTGTGAGTTGGAAATTTTGGCTTAGTAATGCTGCACGCTTAGGTTATCTAGGAGCTTAAGACCTGCTGTCAGGAGGCAAAGACAATAACTTCAGCCTGCAGATCCTTTATGCTTGAAGCATTTCTCATCCACAGACCTGAGAACCATCTTTGTATCCACAGCAAATGCTTGGCGATCCTTTATCAGTACACCTACCGTATCGAGGTATCTGAGAATTCTGCCAAGGAGAAATTTAATACCAACTACTTCTTTCTAATGGTATCCTTTGCCTTAAAAGTCTATCCACTTTTGCAATATCATATCAGCAAGGCAAGCAGATTAGCAGTGTGGGAAAATGAACGTCATCATGCCCTGTGGTTGTTCTTCCTTGGAGTTTTGGGGCATAGTTAATCAACTGCAAATACCTCTTCAATCTTTCTATCACTGTGTATTATTTATGCCTAGAATATTTTCCCTTTGTCCTTGATGTGAAATCTTTATTTCCTCACCTCTAATCTGATAGTTACCTTATTTCCAACCTTAATCTTTCCATATAGGAATGATGTGCTCATGTCCAGATATACCACATCAAAATTACTCATCCGTTTTGTCTTCTTCCATACCAGACAGTGATGCCCGTGTTGAGTGAGTAATGGTGCAATAAATATTTCTAAGAACAGAAGGAATGGAAGAAGGAATGTGTTGTGCAATAAACATGAGTTCTATACTCTGTCTCATACAGCGTTTACCTTCAGCTTTCAGTGGACAGAGGCTGCATGATAGAAACGAGAATCATTCAAGAATAAAAACAAGGATTTGAAACTCAATCGTTATGTTAATCACAGCGTGTACTATAGCCCTTAGACCAGAAAAATCCCTTTCCTTTCCAGGTTCAATATCAATGATTTAAAACCGTAGGTGATCTAATCAGTAAGAATTTGTAAGTTGGCCGTGGAGCACTGTGGGCGCAGTTCAATGGAAACATCACAATTCAAACGAGGCATGCATATTACATTGGCAATCCATATCTGGTTTCATGTACCACACATGGTTCTTCACAGACACTAAATTAGACACAAAACTCACAAGAGGACAGCAGATATCTTTCTGCCCCATTTAACAAACACAGCTTTTTCTTGTTTCTTGGAGATTGAACCCTTGTTCCAGCTTCCTTGTGCCTATCAATCAGCTCGAGAAGACACTTACCGTTGTGTCCCCTCATGAAGATGGAAACCCTGGCAGTGGTAGCAGACTCTCATATGAAAGCTCTATTCTAAATTACCTTTGTCAGCCTATGTAGACAGCTGAATGCATGTTGCAATCTTATTTGATTAGATCGGAAGATATACCAGCCAGGCAAAAGAATGGAAAATCCTTTTCATTTACATGCTCCTTTAACTGCACTTCACTGAAAAAAATCAATCTTGGGGTAATTCTTTACCTTTGTGCCTCTAATTGCCACTTACAAATTCTTTCCCTCAATCATGCTGGGCCTCATAAATCAGGAAGCAAAGCATTTGTAGCTGAGTCGCAGTGTCTTATTTAACATGATATGCTTCTATTCCACTATTGTGCCAAAGACCAATGGTATACCAAGTCACCATGGAAACTAGGGCATATCAAGGTGAAAAGTCTCTCTCATACAAAAATGCATGAGATTACAGAGTTCTGTGCTCCACCAATGCCAAGAGCCTGCTGTCTTGGCAAAGTACTCAAACTCGGCGAACTATTAAAACATTCTATGTACTCTGAAATTTAACCTGTGTTGTTCCCCAGACCCCTGCAAGGGAAAAATTGCAGGTTGATTATATCATTCTCCTAATAGAATATTCACTTAATACTCATCTTTGAGAAGCATGGCATATTACAAATACTAAAAGAACAACTTATTAGAGGGATCAGCTGAAGGTTGACTGCTGTCTCTGAATTGCTTTATCTAATTCTCCAAAAGTCTCACAACTCTATAAAATGCACTTCCTAGCCCTTAGGTCCTTACAGAACATAGATCATTTCTAAACAGAGCAGTGCAAAAGTAGATCAAAAATAAAAATCAAGTACTTCTATAATTATTTGTTGTGGAATATTATTTTAAGGTGTGTTACATTTGTGTATGCTGGGGAACATTTGTTTTAATGATGCAAAGAAGTGTCACTTTTTTATGTTGCATTTGTTTATCACTGTGAAGCTGTGTCACTTTGCCTGTCTAAAACAACTGATTGGTCTAATAAAGATCTGAGCAGCCAATAGCAAGGCAGGAGAAAGGGTGGACAAGACAGGCAGACCGAAAGAATAAATAGGAGGATAAATCTGGGAAATGGAGAAAGGAGCAAGAGAACAAAGAGAGGAGGACACCAGGGGCCAGTTACCCAGACACAGTCAGCCATGGAATAACAGTGAAAGTAAGATATACAGAAGTAAGAAACGTAAAACGTCCAAAGGCAAAAGGTACATGGGATAATTTAATTAAAGGAAAGCTTCCTGGAAATAAGCAAAGCTAAGTTCCAGCATTTATAAGTAATAATAAGTATCTGTGCGTGATTTATTTGGGAGCTAGATGGCGGGTCCCCAAAAGAGCAAAGAACAAAGAGCCGAAAAAAAAGCAAAAGAATAGGAAACAACCAGCAGCACCTATAAATCATGAGGAAGGCATTATTCCATTTTTAGAAAAACAATGCAAGCTAGAAAGTTTGCTTTCATTGAGGACCTGTGCCTAAATTCTTTATATTCAAGGGAAGAACATCCACCTACTCTTCTATGCCTCAATCATTTGTCTTATCCTTTTCTACTGAGGCTGTGTTTCTTTGGTTTGGCCTAATGTTAACAGAATGTCAACTAAAAGAAAAGAAATTGTATCTAGAGATGGAACAATGGTTAAGAGCACTTGTTACCATTCCAGAAGACCCAGGTATGTGCCCAGAATTTGCATGGTGTCATACAATTGTGTCTCCAGTTCCACAGAGATCTAATACCCTTTTCTGACTTTCATGGGCACCAGGCATGTATATGGTACACAGGAATGCATGTAGGAAAAACATTCATGCACATAAAAAATAGATAAATAAACAAAAAAATTAGACATCACATTTTGCTCTTCCAGAAGACTCAACTTCCCAACACCCACATCTGGTGGCTTACAATCACCTGTAATTTGAGCTCCAGGGGATCAAATGCCTACTTCTGAGTTCTACAGGTATCCACATTCACATGACACACACATGCAAAGGTACGCATACATATGTGTTAATAAGTTTTTAAAATTTTTCCAGAAAAGAAATAACTGTATATCTACCATAGAAAATATTTTAGAGAGGTAAAGAAAAGAAAACACAAGCAAAAGAACCGTGCTAAGATACTTGAAATATAGAGCGACCATGGAGGAAAGGTTATATTATCTGTATCGTCAGTTTCAAATAATAGCACTCCTTTATTTTTTCTACACAGTTTAGTTACATGACTTCAAGTGAAAATCAGTAGTCTCTTTTATCACAGTTCTATATTTTAAGTCAAAAATCAGTGCACAAATATTATTACTACTGACCAGGAAAGCTAATCTTTGTCATGCATGTTGTTGGACTTTTTGTTTTGATTTGTTTTGTTTGTGATCCTAACTCCTGATAATAGTCTTGGATTTACTAAATCCAAAATCTGTGTAGAATATTTTGGGCCTTCTCTTTTAAAACCATGTGCACATTAATTAAAAATTAATTCTGGAGAGGTGATTCAGCAGTAACAAACACTGGCTACTCTTCTAGATGAGCCATATTTGATCTCCCGAATACACATGGCAGCTTAACACTGCAATTTCAGTTACAGAGGATACAATATCTTCTATTGATTTCTGTGGGCACCAGACATGTGCATGGCTCATAGTCATACATGCACAAACAGACAAAAAGCAAAACCATTCTTTTTCCATGCTCTTTTACTTGGGCTACTAGCCGAAGGGTTAGCCCGGACTTATGGTGAGTGTTCTCACCTAAAATGATCCAATCAAGGAAGTCCCTGATAGTTCGCCTAGCCGCTTGCTTGGGTTTTTGTTGATTCCAGATATAGTTCATATTTAAAAGTGTTCAATGGGCATGGAAAAATCAAGCTGGTGCTGACTAGAAAGCTCTTTTCCTACTGGCTAGTTTCCATAGTACCAGAAGCTGCTATGAAGATGGCAGGGGGAGCTATCAGCAGCCTTACACAGCTACAAATCCACAAGCTACAGTCATTACCATCTTAGAAAGACATGTCCATCAGTGTGATGCATAAATGTCATGGGGTAGCCAATTGATCTCTGATTGGATTCAAGGTCCATTCCATGAAAGGTAATATATGTCTGGTACCATCAATCTGGCCCAAAACACATGGCTGAGGAGTGCGTTGGACCTAGGGATGAACCTAGCACTAATATTTTGCTAAACAGATAAAATATAAACCTGCCCTCTAAATTGTATCTCTATACCCATTGGTTTGCACTGCTCTCAGACCCACCTCATCAAAGAAGATTTTGTGCAGTTGATAGTTAATGTAGAGACTCGTTACTGATTAAAATTCAGAGAATAAAAGTTACAAATGAGAACATCTATGACATACATAAACACACACACACAGTATCAAGGGACATTAAGGAAGAAGGGCAAAAAAAGATTCTAGGAGCTGGAAGTTAGCAAAGACAGTGAAACGAAGTAGTGTCTTCTGGAGAAGACAAACCATGACACTCATGAACACCCAGTAGCTGTTGTCTGACAAGATCCACACAAGATAGAGCCAGTCCACATTCCATCATGGAAAGGGGAAGGGGAGAAGACTCAGTAGCCCAGACCTCACTTGTTCTTCAAAACAATTCTGGGGCTGCCAAGACATCTCAGCTAGGAAAGTCAATTATTGTTGGCCCTTGTTGACTGAGGTTTCTGTCCTACCAGGATGCACATCCGTTTAGTCCCAAATAAACACACAGAGGCTTACATTAATTATAAACTGATTGGCCTGTCAGCTCAGGCCTCTTATTAACTCTTTTAACTTATATTAGCCCATAATTTTTGTCTGTGTTAACCACGTGACTTGGTAACTTTCTCAGTGAGGCAGTCACATTCATTTCCTTTGTGTCTGGATGATGACTACAGACTGCATCTTTCCTCTTCCCACAATTCTCCTGTTCTCATTGCCCCGCCTCTACTTCCTACCTGGTCACCCCACCTATACTCCCTGCATGACTACTGGCCAATCAACACTTTATTTAACAAGTACAAGAAACAAATCTTTACAGGGTAAAACCATTGTCCTACTGCAGACGGGGTGCCCATTTTCTTCATTAGCTGAGTGGCAACCTTGACAGGCCCTTTTCTCTCCTCCCAGGCCCAAGAATAAAGACAACTTCTTGCAGACCCCAGACAACCTCAGTAACCACGTGAATGAGAGTGGGAAATGAACCTTTGGTGTTTGAATCTCCTAAGTTTGGCATGTATTTATTACTTCACACTAATTTTCTCCACCTCATCAGATACAAACAATACCAGAAAGTGTTAAAAACATAAGATCATTACCCATTCTGCCTGGACTCAGAACCACCACCACTGATGTTAACCCTAGTAAATTTAGTTTTAAACAAAAGAAGTGTACATATGTTATTATGTACTATGAATACTCAAGGACTAATATTGAAACCCAAGTAGGCCAACTCATAATTGGTTTACATTCAGGAAAACAGATTATAAAATTAATATATTTTTAAAAGCTTTATTTTGTCTGATATAAAGACATTTTGTAAATTTGAAACTCTAAGTAATTTTAAAAATTTTTAGAGAGTTGATTTTGAGGATGATTTTACCTCCCCCAGTTCATCCCAGATCCCCCCCCACTCTCTGACCCACCCAACTTCATGCTTGTTCTCTTACAATCAAAAAGTTAAAAAAATAGAAAAATAAAACAAACAGACAAAAACCAAAAGAGACAAAATATGCCCATACTCTAAATTTATACAATATCAAAAATATATGATTTTTTCTTATTAGAAATACCTTATCATCATATTTAATCCCTTTCCATAACTGGAATAACATGTAATTAAGACTCTCCTGTTTCTGATATTCTTCATACTTTAGAGTACATTCTCAAGAAAAAATGGTATGTGATTTTCTGATATGTCACTTTGGCATAGTTGGTAATTCATTCTTTATTGCTGCATAACATGCTTATAAGCTTTGATAGGAAAAAAGGCACATAATTTGTTCAGGTAATTACGCCCTGCATGCTTTCAAAATAATTTAGATAGCTCAAGAAATACAGGGCCAAGAAAAAATCATGGGATGACAGGAAAGAAGGATGAAGTCAGGCCTCCTGCCGGTTGGACTGAGGGCAAAACTTTGAATCCAATAAGAGGCTGCACGCCTATTAAAATTTTTTTAAGTTTTAGCTTTGAAATTTCTGATATCCCAAGAAACGGTAGAAACATAATGACTTATTATACATATAATGTCCAAAAACTTTTAAGGTCATTCATTCATGAGAATCACAACAGGCCACGCTTTAAAGCTTGTCAGGTGTTTCTTCTGTGAGTCCACACAAAAGGGGGACCTTGAGAGTGCACCCTGTGCAACATTCTTATCAGCAGTCCTACAAGAATGACAGCAAAACTCAGAAGACTTCCTTCCCATTCTGCGTTCGATTAAGCCTCGTGTTTCATCTTATGGCTGGAGGAAATAACCAGTCTAAGACTGTAAGCTCTCCCCAGTTATTCTGTTACATTGAACTCATATAGTCATTTAGGCAATGTCAAGTTCACAGGCAATATTCCATGTGACATTCTGAACCAAATACCAACAAAAAAAGGTTAATACTTTACTCATTGTTACAGATGTTTCCTGGTGTATGCATTGTAATTTCTTTATGTCTAGATATTAGGAAAACATTCTAGTTTATCTGTGAAAGAATTTTATGTCCCCATGATCGTATTCTTTTATTCAGTGTGACAATCTACACATCTGTTCCTGTCAACGCTTTTTTTCCTATTGTCATGTCCAATTCCATAGTTATTTCTGATTCAGATTCTCTGAAGCTCTTCTTCACTTTGAAAATCCATCACTAGCAAGGCAATTGATTAAATGTAACAGTTACATGGAACCAGCACAGACTGTTATGTTCCTAAATAATAATAAAGCTTATCATGGATACATCACGTTGCTGTTCATGTAGACACTCTCCAATAACATAGACATTGGACCTTCCCTAGATAGTTCCTGGCTTGCTATACAATTCCCTGAATCTGCTGGTCTACCTATATAAGTATCAGTTATTTTTCTTAGTAAAATTGTACCTTCTATACTTTTATCAATTCTTTGAGAATTTCATAAAGTAAATCTTGTGTTTGTTTGTTGTTTTTTGAAATGGGGTTTCTCTGTGTAGCTTTGGTGCCTGATCTGGAACTAGCTTTTGTAGACCAAGTTGGCCTCAAACACACAGAGATCCACCTACCTCTATCTCCCGAGTGCTGGGATGAAAGGTGTGTGCCACCCGTCTTCATAAAGGAAATTTAATCATATTCACCATAAATTCTTCCCAGACCTACTACCATCTCCCCATCACCCAATGTTGTGTTGTGCTTTGAAGAAATAATTCATTGACTCCAATATATGTTGCTCAGATGCTCCTAAGTGTGGAGCCATCTACTGGAGCATAAAGGAACACTTCATAGTCACACTCTTAGAGCAAATTGATCCTCCTTCCTCCATAAACCATCAATTACCCAAGTTCCTCAGATATGACGAAGACATTCATGAACCTTTCCCTGTTCTGTGCTAGAATGTTAATTAGCTTCATCTTGTGCAGGGCTTATACAAGCAGAAACAGCTCCTGCAAGTTCATGAGTTGTGTCTATAAGACATATATTAGCTCTTGTCCTCCCAAACCTTTGGCTCATTTAGTCTCCTCGTCCCCTTCCTCTTAGTCAGTGGTCACTGAGCTTTGGTAAGGGGTGTAAAATATATGTCCCCTTTGTGGCCGAGTACTATATTAATACTTATTCTTTGCTCGTCTGAACATTTGTGAGTGTCTCTGCTAACTACTGTTCACTGCACAAAGAATGTTCTCTGATGAGGTGGTTCTGAGAGCTGCAGTAATCTACACATAGTTTTGAATTTGGAGATCAATGTACAGTCTAGGAGAAGGAAAACATAAACAGAAAAATAGTGACTAGATTTAAGTACTTTCTGGAGATCTCAGATTTCAGTTTCTGAACCTGATTTTTCAAAGTCACTGTAATGGGCTGATATGAAAAATCCTGTCTTACACTTATAAGATCATCTTGGTTTGTTCTTTGTTTCATACTTCAAGTTAGAAGCTAATATTAGAGGTGCTTCCTATAGTCCGTAGGTCTAACAAAGTCAATTGATGCTGTGAGGGTCTTTTCTTGTCATTATGACAGAGATTATAAGAGCCCTACATGGAGTCTTACAAAAGTTAGTTACACTAAAATGTAAGCTTCACTTAGAGACATGCTTGGCAAATGAGGATATGATCAGGAGTCTGCTGAGATAATTGGTATTGAAAAACTCTTATCATTCTTGCAGTACTTCTTCAGGGGTTGTTAAATAGTATAGAAGGCTGGAAATGTGTGCCATAAAATTTAAAGACAGTATTCACTTTTAGATGAATTCTAGTTTCTGCCACATTTGGAAAAAAATTAAGACATATGTTTTCTTCATTTTATACAAAATTTGAAACATTTCAATAATACAAAAGACTTTTTATTGATAGTGCCTCTTTAAAACATAATGCTTACATCATGAAGAGGCCAAACTTAAGAACAATAGGGATAGAAGAAGAAGAACTCTAACTCAAAGGCAGAGAAAATATATTCAACAAAATCATAGAAGAAAACTTTCCCAATCTATGGAGCCAGCCTAGATACCCATCAGCAGATGAATGAGTAGAGACAATCTACTATAAATATACAAAATGGAGTCTTATTCAACCATGGAAATAAATACATCATTTGGGGAAAAGAAAAGGAACTACAGAGCTATTAAGCGTACAAGTCCTATTCAGAGAGACAAGCATAAAGCTGAATCTTTTATGCCAAACTCTGATGAGCGCGCACATATGACTTGGAAGTAGAGGGGCACTGTGCATGTGAAGGAGGGATGAGGAGGCCGACAGAAAGTCCTGAAAGAGAAAAGCAATAAAACATTTGCTCTTGTCTTCACAATTTACATTTAATCATAAAATTCACACATATGAATATGTTACAGATGTGGCAGGAAGGCAGCAGGGGACAAGAAAGATTATCCAAAGCAGTAGGTAGGACCACGTAGGAATGAAGTACATATGTGTGTATGAAAATGGCATAATGAAACTTTCGCCCTTACTAAAAATTAACTTTAAAATAAGGCATATTTAAAATTCATAGTGTCTTAAAAATTCTTGGAAGACCTACAAATATATAAAATCTGAATTCACATATTTAGAATGAAAATAAATATGTACTTGGCATACAATGAAATAATAAAAAATAACTTCATAATAATCACACAAAATTCGTATTTTTGTCTTTCTTCCCAAAAGGATATTATCAGAAAAACTAGAGAATTTTCAACTAAAAGAATAAAACTGAGCCAGGTGGTAGTGGCATATACTTTTAATCCAAGCACTTGGGAAGCAGAGGCAGGTGAAGCTCTGTGAGTTTAAGGCCAGCCTGGTCTACACAGAGAGTTCCAATACATCCAGAACCACACAGAGAAACCCTGTCTCAATAAACCAAAAATAATAAAATAAAACTGAAACAAGAGAATAACTTCAAAGCAACAGAAGGTAAATGTCTTCCAGATGATTGCGGTAAGAGAAGAAATAATACTCTTTTATATTTATAGTGATATTTTATTTGTTTTAATAAAGTTTTCCTGAAGATCAGAGTGTAGAGTTAAGCCACTAAAGGCCAGGGAGTGGTGGCACACACTTTTAATCCCAGGACTCTAGGCTACCTTGGGCTACATGAGATTGAATGTGTCTAAAAAGAGAAAAAGAACACACAGGGAGATGATCCCAGCACTTGGGAGTCACAGGCCTTTAATCCCAGCACTAGGGAGGGAGGTGGAGACAGGACTGATGTGGCTGGGCAGCGAGAGGAATATAAGGCAGGAGGAAACAAGAGCTCAGTGAAGTCTAAAGTTTGATGGTCAGCATTGCAGTCTACACTCACATTGAGGAGAGGATCGCCCCTTTGTTTGTCTGAGCCTTGGTAGAGTTAAGAACTCTCTAGTGGCTTGACTGCTTTGCTTTTCTGGTCTTCAGTTTGAACCCCAACCTCTATCTCTGGGCTTTTATTACTAAGACCTATTAAAATTTGTGCTACATGCTTTTAATCACAAACATTCTTCCCTGAGATCTCCAATTTTAAAAATATAAAGAACATATATCAAGAACAAAACACATTGAAAATGCTGATGTGGGGTTTTCCAATTTATACATTGGCTTTATAGGGTCTTGAATACTAAAACACATAGACAACGCTAAAGGAAGTAGGGAAAGAAAGCTCAAAACAAATGTTTTAATGTGTATTTATCATACTGGAAAGAGATCAAGGCTATATTCAACCTTAAAGCTCTGTGGAACAAAATGTGTGCAAAGATCAGTAAAAAACAATAGGCACTGTAAACCAGGAGCCACCTGAATAAAATTTATATAGCGGAGATCAAAGAGGCTTGACAAAGGAGGATAAAAATAAAAGCCCACTAGGCAAGAAACAAAGCAGAATAAACCCATGAGCAAATATTTTTATATGGTAGAGATATTTCCAAATATTTCAGTTACTGTATTAAACATAACTGGTATATATTATTAAAGGACAGTGTTGCATTGACCAAAAGGAAATTGAATATAAGTATTTATTTCATCTTTGTTCCCAGTTTGGGTAATAAAGTAGCTCAGAGCTGCTGAAAGAGACGCCCCTTATATGCTAATAAGATGAGCCACGATGAGAAAAGTACAAGGCAGCTTCAGGGACTGGAGATTGCTGCCAGAAAGACAAGACAGAGTCAATTCCAAGACTGAACTCTAAGAAAGAGAAGGATGAAGGTTGACAGAGTGAGTAGTAGTCAATGATTCAACCAGTCATGCCTACCCAGGGAAACATCCATGCATGATAATCGTTCAGGAGACCTTCTAAGTCAAAGAAAGCGGCAAGCAGCTGAGAGAAAAGCATCCTGGTGATTGTGCAGGCTTTTCTGACTTCTATACCCCTTCTCCCAGCTGTTTGTTTATGTTCTAATAAACTGACAATAGTAAGTGAAATATTCCCTGAAGTTCTTGAGCCTTCCTAACAAGTTAACAAAACTGAGGCAGCCATCCTGAAACCCTGAAAGTCTGCCAGTTTGAAGCTCTGCAGGTAACCAAAGCTATTAGAAGGCAGGAGCGCAACAGCCAGGTGGTGCCCTAAGACATTGGTAATGAGCTCTTCCTTATCCCTTGGCTCTTACATCTCCTCACTTCAGCCATGTTCCTTGAGCCTCACAGTGAGAGACCAGGCTCACTGATCTCTCACAGAGATTTGACTATAGGGAGAGCTCACTGAATTATCAAATGAGCCCACATTTATACGAAGTCCTAGAAGCAGAAGCTCTGGGAACATTTCCCAGCAGTGCTCAGAGGTACGGAGACAGATGAAGAGGCAGGGTAGAGAAGACAGAAGGATGGCCTACTGCAATTGCTAGTTTGGGGGAGAAAGGGCCTACAAACCACAAAAAAGCTGGTGACCTATAGAAAATGACAGCAACCCTGCTAGCAGCAAAATGAAAAATGAATATTTCCATTCTACTACTTCTAGGACATAAACTCATCACGGACCTCACCAATTTACTGTGAGATTTCAATTTGTTTAACCCCTTACCTTGTATTGTACTTGCTAACCAGCTCAAATTCCTAGAGCTTTGGTGAAGAAGATTACAGTACAGAGATCTCCTATGATGATACTCAGCAGCTATTAAATATCAGTATATAATATACATTCATCTTTTGTTTCGCTAGTTCATAAAGAGTAAAGGAAACTATTCTAGTTTTACAAATAACAGCTCTTTAGAGATAGATTCAAAGTGCCACTGTGTAATAACAAAGCAGTGTTTAATAATTAGATGGAATTTACAATTTAGAATACCCTTAAAATATCTCATTTGACACATATCTATTGCAGTAACCACTTCATAGACTTTCAGAAAGTGGTAAATTGAAGCTCTGTGGTTTGAATAAGAATGGCCCCACAAGCTCTATGTTTAAATGCTTAGTCATCAGGGAGTGACATGATTTGAAAAAGGATTTAACAAATTAGGAGGTATGGCCTTGTTAGAGGAAACGTATCCCTGGGATTAGGCTTTGACATTTCAAAAGTTCACACCAGGCCAACATTTCTCTCTTTCTCTATCTCTCTCTGTCTCTCTGCGTGTCTCTCTTTGTCTCTGTGTGTCTCTACATCTGTCTCTTTCTGTGTCAGCCTGCAGATCGTGATGTGGTCTCAGGTACTGCTCTACTGTCATAGTGAAAATGCATTAAACCTCTGAAGCTGTATTCACATCCACAATTAAACGCTCTCCTTTATAAGAGCTGCCATGGCAAAGGTGTCTCTTCACATGACTAGAACAATGACTAAGGCAGGCCCAAAGATATCAACTGATTGTATAAATCACTTATAAAATAGTCGATGCATCTTGGTTTGGGTCTTGGTTTCTTTCGCTGTTGCTATGATAAAACACCCAACAAAAGGAGGCTTAAGGGAGAGATGGTTCCTATCATCCTCGCAGCTCAAGGTGTTACTCACGTTCCACTCACAGGCAGGAGATGGAACCGGATGAACACCTATCTCCTTATAACTTGCTTTGGGCTGAAGCCAGTTTCTATGTGTCTTAGACTTTCTATTGCTGTGAAGAGACACCATGACCATGGCAACTCTTTTTTTTTTCCAAGAGCAACACATATTTATTATAGTTAAACAATTATTCTGCAGCACAAACTAATCTTTATGTTTGACAACTTCTGAAATTTCACAAAAAGACAAATTTTTCTGTGCAATAAGACAGGAATTCTGTTCATTGTGTAGTCAGATAATTCTGTTTATTTTTCAGAATGGAGAATTGAGTGACTGATGTCTGAAGTCCCCCAAATATTGTCCATTAGAAACGCATTATGCAACCAGTTACAACATAACTTCGAATAAGGATTCACATCTCACTGGCCATTAACTCAGATTTGGCAGTATTATGGACTGTTACTCTTCAAAACCAAAGCTACATTTTGCCTGTGTGAGCGGCTGCAGCTATGTAATGAAAACTCTCTAAAATATATTAGAAGTGGCAGTAATCAAATAAAAGAACAACACAGCTAAAGAAATATGTGTGCTACTCAGATTCCCCCCGCAATTTAAATGGTATGAAACAAATGATCCCCCGACTATGTGACAGCAATCTGCCAGAAGCAATAGCACCAGCAGAGGGACATGTCCAAATACATTCCTGTCACGGCCTCTTAGACTCAATACAGGCAGAGAGGAAGCCCAGCGTTTTTGTGCCTATCAAACGTTTGACACGTTGTCTTCATCCTGTTGCTGGTCTTGGCCCTAGAAGTGCTCTGCTCTTTATGTTAGAATTCTAGCCATGGTGTTTTGGGAACTATCTGAGCAGAAGCAGTGCCCCATGATGCGGATGTCTGGGATCTTGCCTGGCACCTTCAAAATGTTTAGTAACTTATTGTTCAATAAATGAGTGTCCAAACTAACCAATTGGTTTCCAGTTATTATACATTTGAGACTTTTTTGTATACATTTCACAATATTTTAATTTTATTAACATACAGACACCTTAAGAGTGAAGTAATCCTTTCCTTGATCAGGTCAGTTGGCTTCTACCATGACTTGAATTTAAAGTACAAGTTTCTCAGACTCTGCCTGTTCTGTCTGTCATATGCCACTCTGTGTATATTTACAGAAGTGTACTGCTAAGCCACAAAATCCTCTTCTGGGAGGTTTTAACATTTTAATATGATAATATTTATAGTTTTCAACAAACATGAGACTGATTAACATATGTCCCAGAAAATATTTTTTCATTAGAAAAGCAATAAATAAACATCATTATGCTAACATGCTTAATAGTTTAAGCATCATTTCCTGAAAATGCATACTTAGAATAAGGTCTCTCAAAAAATGTCAGAAACATCAATATTCTAGTGTGTGGTGTAGGTGCGCATGCCTCTGTGTGTGTGTGTGTGTGTGTGTGTGTGTGTGTGTGTGTGTGTGNGTGTGTGTGTGTGTGTGTGTGTGCGTGCGCGCGCGCGCGCACGCTCAAAACCCTGCTCCTGCACCCTTGGAGGCCCGAGGTGGACATCAACTACCTCCCTCTTCAGTTACCTATCGTTTTGTGACAATACCTCTCTTGAACCTAAAGCTTGATATTTTGACTTGGCTGGTTGACCAACAATATCCCAGGATCCACCAATCTCCGCATACCTGGTACTGAAGTTACAGGTGGGAGCCACACAGATTTTTTTGTGGGTTCTGGGATCTGAACTAGCCCACATGCTTGGAAAGCAAGCATTTTACCCACTGATACAGCCACACAACCCAGTAAGTATTTTTAAACCACAAAGGAAATTATATTGTGAATTCAAAATCTAGTAAGGTAATCCAAAGCATGTGAGACTACTACATTCTAAATGAAGCATACTAAAACAGTGAATGATTTGTTAAAATCTCCGTAAGTGTTTTTAGAGAAAGGAGGAAGGGGGAAAGTTTTTTATATTATAGCCTTAATGTTAATATTAAAGTTTGAAGTCAGCTTTAGAACAAAATCATGAATAAAATAGAGAAATAAAAGGCTAATATATATTTGGCTCCTTCCATGGTAACCAGAAAAAAATTATATAATGTTACTCATATAAGGAATCTACAAAATGTAGTCTTGTAGAATTGAGTAAAGAGGTATTTTCTAGAGGCTGGTAAAGATGAAGAAAGCATCTTTGGGTTTGTGATCCTGCTGCAGCTGGGATCGGAGATAATGTCCCGGGCCGGTGATACCACAGGGGAGTCACAGAAATCATGTATGTGGAAATCTAGGGTCTATGCTGAGACAGCCCTACCCTTTACAGGCCCTGGGATAACTGGTTCTGTCCTTCACTGGATGCTCTGGCATCAAAGCTGGGCCCGCCTCTCAGGCAGAAGCTGACCTACACATATGCAAAAGTTGGGAACGAAGGCCCATCCCCCACCATGGGTGTGCATGTCAACTAGGTAGCACACTATAGCTGACTCTGTTTTCTGGGGACTCAGATGAGCTGACCCTGAGGCCATGAGAGCCAGAGAGCCCACCCTGAATCCCTCTACCATATGGTAGCAGCGGTGAGGAAAAGATGCCTCTGCCTTGCTACCTGCAGCGGGTGAAAGAGCTGGCCCCAGGGTCAGAAGGAAAAAAAATTAGACTTCCCCTCACCACCTGTGGGCCACCAGAGAGCAGGCCCTGCACCCCACCTGGGCAGCACAGTAGAGCTGACCCTACTGTCTGGGGTGCAGGTGAGCAAGCCCGGAGGGCGTGAGAGCAGGAAAGCTGACCCCAGCCCCATTTCCATATGTCCCCTACAGCAATCAGGAGAGAGGGCTCTGCACCTCGCCTAGACAAGACCGTAGAGCTGGCCTTGTTGGGATGAGTGCATATGAGCTAGAACTGGGGGGCCTGAGAGCAGGAGCACTGGCCCTGCTTCTTGCTGCAGGCTGCATTGGTGAGTTAGTCAAAGCAGCTCTGGAGAGCTCTCCCAGGTAGTGAAGATGAGGAAGTGCTCTCCCAGGTAGTGACCATGAGGGCAAGCTGGGGGACTGACCAACACAGCTACCACCCAGGTCCAGAACCAGAGCTACAAGTTGGCCCACCCCAACAACCACCTTATCTATGCACTGTTGGAGCAGGCAAAGTGATCGAACCTACAGATCCAAAATTTCAGAATCCCCATGACACAGGAAAACAAGAGGAATTCCTAAAGGAGTCCCATTGAGAGCCCATTATCAGTAGCCTAGCATAAGCCAAAGCCTTGAACCACACCAATGACTCATGGCAATGAAGACTTCCAAGTAAAGAGAAACGGACTAAAGGGCAAACTGTGTGACTCAACAATACATTACAGCTTCCACAAGGATATTTTTCTTTCTTCCTTCCTTCCTTTCTTTGTTCGTTTCTTTCTTTCTTTTTGTTTTTCTTTTATATTTTGTTTGTTGGAGGGGAAGGTTGCAAGGGCAAAGGGCAGATTTGAGGAGACAGGGACATAAGTGGGATTAGGATGCATAATATGAAATCCATGAAGAATCAATAAAACTTAATAAAATTTAAAAAAGGACAAAGAGCATCATAAAAGGACCAGACAGACAGAGTGACAGAAAGTGAAAGCGGGAGTTGGGATGAAAGCTAAGTGATAGCTCTTATGAGACAAGTTTAAGGATTTATTTAACTAATATACATGGCAAAGCTTCCTCTTCATTTTCTTCCTCTTTATCAAAGCCATCTTGAGACAGTTTTCAAATTCCCTCATCTCTTTTTCTCCTGTTACAGCTCTGTCATTACGTATGAGTGAACATGGATCCAGCTATTAAAAAACTCTTCTGTATCTAGTGTTCTCATATTTTTTCTTACTCTTACATAGGGCTACAATCCCATAACAGTAATTGAGCTGTGACACTCATAAATAAAGACCTAGATTGATTACAGATTGAGAACTCAAGTTTTATCACTGGAAACCTGAGAAGACATCAGGTATGTGGTGGAGTCACATAGTCTAACTTGTAATAAATAAAGTGCAGCATTTATATTTATTCTAAGACAGTTGAGGTATTAACTATAAAAGCACTAGTCTGTACTTGGTTCAAAGTTAGTACACAGTAGATTTTGTTTTCAATTAGTTTCTTTTTCTATATAGAGTTTCCACTCTAACTCTGGACTATGATCAACTAATGAGTGATGTCTACATGAATGTTCTTGTTGGCATGGTCGTCTTGCAATCAAGACATTATGGAGTTTGGATGGATTCTGTTATTGTGATGGAATAATCAACCAGAAATGCAGATTTACTAAAGAGAGCTTAAGGTATCCCATGATAAATTAAATTTGGATTTATTTTTATAATGCCTAATTTACAATAGTTTTGATGGAGTCTAATTCAGTAAATTCCACAGGTTGTAACCTTCTACCTTTATTGTAAGACTTGAATAAAGTGAGATAATATTTTATAGCTATGGAATGACTTACATGTTCAAGATTCATGTTTTTAAAGTGGCTTTCTTAAAACCGAGGGTCCCCTGAATGTACATGAAAATTGAAGTGTGCTTGTGCTCTTCTACCAAGTGCTCCTTAGTTCTTGCAAGATTTCAGAAAATACTAATTTAGAAGATTAAGCAAAGACAGGTTTCCTTAAACCAAGCTCCTATGAGCAATTGGCCACAATCTGGAGTTTCCTCTGTGCTGGTCTTAGTATTCTGTCATTTACAAGGTCCTTGAAGGCACCAAGCATTGATGCATCATCGAATTCACACACCGCACAACAACATCTCTTCTGTCAATTAGTGTCACTGGACATAGGCTGAAGAGACCATATCTATACCACTAAAGGCAGGATAAACTACTACTGAGAGAGTAAAATAGTCTCACTCTATGACACCTAGGTGGAATTATTAAAAGTATTGGTGTTGAAGTTTGAATAATCTTCATGCTTGCCATAAATATGATTCAAGAATTACTGAAGAAAAGATACATGCTCCATAAGGCCTTCTCATTTTCTTAAAGGAACTCAAGAAAAGCATAGCCATTCTTTCTAGCAGTTGAGAAAAGAGCACCGATCAATTGATATTCAGAATTTTTTCTACAGACAGGACCTACTATTTCCATAGAGCAGACATTTAATGAGGAGGCACAATGGGACTAGGAACTTGAAAGCAAAGTATTCTCTACACTGTATTTTAAGAGAAAACAGAATTTCTGTGGCAACAATATGAATAATCACTTATCACAATAGTGCCCTTTCACCAGTCAAAAGACCTGAGCTCTGAACAGAGGCAACATCTTTTAAAGTCCAGATTCCTAGAACTCCTAGTTCAGATTACCAGACAAACTTTGTGATTCCCATAAATGAAGTATCTTGTAGAAATTTCTGTAGTTAATATATGCATGTTTTAAATGGAAAGATGTTTGCTATGTTTTTCTATGTCTGTCCTCAGTGCAGTAAGAAGAAACAAAAGATTGTAAGCTTCCATGACAGTCAAAATGTGGTAAATAATAATTCAATGAAAACACAGCATTATTCTGAATCTAACATTAAATAAGAGCCAACAACATTGATTAAATTTTAGTGAGGTGGGACTTTTAATGTGAAACTCAACCAGAGATATAACCCCAAATTTATAAAGATATATAGCAATAAACATTGCTAGAAAGCAATGAAGATATATGAGTTTTATATCCAAATTTATAATTATGGGAAAATATGCTAAGTAGGAAGACATTTAATCATGTGAAAATCTCCTCTGAGAAATCCTTTTCTTTTAGAAAGTTTCTAGAGCTTTAAGTAAATTGAATTAATGTGGATATCTGATGCCAGTAAAGGTTAGGTAAATACCATCAAAATCCACCTAATTTAGGAATAAAAACCCTCTTGTTGAAAGGATTCTATTAAAGAAAGTCATTCAACTCTATGATCTGGAAGGGGAATCACTCTAAAGCAAAATCACCCTCACTGCAAAAATGTCAAATGAGCCTCATCCTGCTGAAAGCTCTGGTGGGCTCACTAAGGCAGATCTTCTGCAGCTTGACATTAATGAAAGTCCAGCCAGAAAGGGCCCGTGGGGACACACGTCTTACTCAGAGCTCAGTCTCACCGTATCGAGGAAAACCCAACTGTGTGCCAACCTCAAATGGATGAGTGGTTTTCATTCGGCTAAAGAATGCGATTGGGCAGAACATGAGCTGGGAACACACTCTAGCCTAGCTCCCACCCAAAGCCCAAATTCAGATGAATCCCTCTCAGAATTAATTCACCTGCTACAACAGAGGCTGGGCTAAGTTCAGAGAAAGCTGTGGCATGACAGACTAAATCAGTTCTCCCTAGTGATAGAGCTGGGGCCAAGAAATTGAGATTTTTATTGCATAATACCAGATCCTGCTTGTACTTGCAGCTGCCGCTGATACACAACTATCCCTTTGGAAGTCCTAGGGAAAGGTTTATTTACTACTCTATTCATGAGCATGCAAGCAAGGTTGTGTACACTGCCAACTCTAAGTTCAATATTTCTGGAACCTTCTATAGTTGTCTACACTGTTGGGCAACCCTGATTTCCACTCTGCTAACAATGGCTACTCTCTTTGGTAGTGTACGGGTTTTGAGAGAGGACCTGCCCACCACTGGACTATCTATCACCCCAAGCCCCTGACACATCAAAGCAAAAGCTACTTCTCACGCAAGCTTGAGTTCACCAACTACACTGCTCCTGAAGGAGAGACAATTTAATTTCTCTCCAACTCATGCTTCCATTTATGAAAACAACATTTGGGACTTTTGGGGGGCACCTCATAGAACAAGAAATGCAACCTCATTTGCTGCTTTCTCTAACCACCTGCTTTTTTAAGTTTAAGCCAAAGTTACAGAATGTTAAGACTCCAGTGGTTCCATTAGGAATGCATTTCTCCTCACTTTAGCTGATTACAGAGTGTCATCTGGCCATTTCAAGTTATTTTGAAAACAAAGGTAATTCTAAAACATCCTTTACAAAAAATAGAAACAGAATTATTGATAGATAGACATGGATATTAATGAACATCAAGTGGTTACTAATTTAAAACGCATCTATGAAAGAGAATATGAAGCACGGAATCCCCGGGCAGCAGCGGTGTTCCTTCTCATAGACTGACATTTTGGTTCATGACGCTGTAATACAAGTAGAAGCAGAGCTTTTCACAGTAGTTAACTTAGATGCCAGGTCAACTGGGCTAAGGATGCCCAGATAGTTGGTCAAATGTGCTGTTCTGGGCACATTGAGGACAGTTGTTTTCTAATGAGACTAACATTAATTAATTCACAGGCTGTATAAATCAGACTGTCTTCTTCAATGCCAGCGGCTGCCATCCAAAAAGCTGAAGGACCAATTAGAACAGAAAGACTAACCACTTGTGATAAAGGATGCCTTCGGTTAGGCTGTGTTGAATTGGGACGTCAGGCTTTGTCTGCCCTTCCAACATGAAGTGAAACATAGATCCTTTTTGGGCTCAAGATAGGAACTATCAGACTGGGGCTTCCATCATTGGCTCTCTTACCTCCCAGGCATTCAAATTCAGGATGGAACTTGGCGTATATTCTCATAAGTCTGCTGCACATCATCTACTGTTGATATTGAGAATTAACATTTGTTATTATTAAAGTAAGCTAAGCGTTTGTAATGGAGATGTGTTCTTTATCTTATTTCTCTAGATACCCTTGGCTATTGCACGCAAGGAAAGCATCCAAAATAGTGATAAAACCACCAATAGTTATAAAATTTTGACGTTGGGATACAGTTCTAATTGGACAGATCTTTTGAGTAGCGTCAAGAGCAGAGAGGAAGAGCATAGTGGTCTAGTGAAAGAAAAGGGGTTTACTTTCCAGCTCAGGGAAAGGGAAACTGTTCCATAGATAAGAAGGACAAAGGTGTAAGTGAAAGGGACAATTGTGTAAAATAAAGAATACAATCAAGTGCAAAACGATGAAGAATGTCAATAATTCCTTCAGTGTGTAAAGAGGGTTTAGGTTGATCAATGTTGATGTGGGCTTATAAAGTAAAATTATTTTGCATCTTCACTTTACTCTTAATTCAATTTTTTATGCTCTTGAAATCCAAGTATCTCAGTCATGTTTATCAGATGAGAAGAGAATGACAAGTCCCCTGCCTGAACAGCACACTAGAGCTGACCCTGTTGTCTGGGGCACAGGTGAGCCAGCCCTGAGGGTGCAAGAGCAGGAGAGCTGATCCTAATCCCATTCTTGGCTGCCCCTAGAGTAATTAGGAGAGAGGGTTCTGCTCCTCACCTGGGTAGAACAGTAGAGCTGGTCTTGCTGGTGTGAGTGTGGTTGAGCTAGACCTGAAGGCCTGAGAGTAGGAGCCCTGCCCTGCTCCTTGCTGCACGCTGCATGGGATGAACTAGTTGAGGCAGTGCTGGAGAGCTTTTGAGGAAAAGCTGGTGGGTTGATGAACTCAGCTACCTCCCAGGCCCAGAACCAGGGCTCTGAGTCAGCCCAACCCAACATCCAACACGTCTGTGAACTGTTAGAGCCTGTGAAGGGATCAAATCTATGGATCTAAAACAGCAGAATCTACACAACACAGGAAACAACAGGATATTCAAGAGGAGCCCCAGAGAAAGTCCATTATCGATAGTGTGCCAGAAGCCAGAGGCCTCAAACTAGACCAATGACTCATAGCAATGAACTACGATATAATTTACTTCATCATAAGTAAAGATCAATGGACTAAAGGGTAAAAAACAGTGTGACTTAATGAGGAAGATTTTCTCTCTTTCTCTTCTCTCCTCTCCTCTTGAGAGAGAGAGAGAGAGAGAGAGAGAGAGAGAGAGACTCCCTCCACATTTGGTTTTTTGTTTTTCCTTTAAATTTTATTTTGTTTTGGGGGCGTTTGCATGGACATAGGGCAGAAGCAAGGGGATGGGGTAAATAGTATCAATATTATCAATATGCATCAGGATGAGAAATCCATAGAGAATCAATCAGTGAAAGTTGAGTGGGTAAAAAGATAAAGTGAAAATTCAAGTTGTTAGGCCTCCTTAGCCTTATTTCCCAGGGAAAGGTGAGTGTGCTGTCCACCCATTCTGCAGCCCCACTATGCTCGACAATCAGATCTGCAGCCCCATGATGCAGGACAATCAGATGCAATAGGGAGTCAAGTCAAAGCCAGAACTCAGTTTATTACTGTGAGCATCAGCTTATATATGTTAAGTGACATGGTGTAATGTGGGGGTACCTCCAGCCAATGAGAGACAACCAAGCCCTCCCTCTAGCTGGAGGAGCATCTACCTAGATTTTGCTGTCTCATCCTTGATAGCTTTGAGACTATCCCTCAAACTCGAGCCAGGCTTTTCTCT